>JARJEC010100332.1:0-10457 GCA_030264575.1 Tachinus sp. AB-2021
TACGTCAAATATGGCATATATTTAAATTATTTTTAATTAATTTGGCACATTTTTTATTAAAGGAAAGGTGTAAAACTCTTCTTTTCTTCAATGTTTAATCTTTGGTTGACATTTTGCAAAAGTTACCTAACGTTGGTTTGTTATATTAACTTTTTATTATTTTTTTAACATTTCTAGATATTTTTCTCAGCGTTTCATTGATGTTTTGTTGACATTTTTCCCATGCCACAAAATTAGTAAATAACGTAAATAAATAAAGTTTTATACATGTACTTATTTCAATTAGATAAATAATATTTTTGCTATAAATTGAAGCACATATAAATTTGTTTATATGATTATTTTGTTTATATCACGATCAAACTTTTGATCGATTTTAAATTTATTTAAATTTTAAATATTTATCTAAATTATTATGTACTATTACAATAATTATTGTTGCATAGTTCAAAGTTAATAATAAGTATTTGATTTGTACATAAGATATTATAAAAATACGCCTTTTTATAAAAATACCACAGAATTTTGTTTTTGTATCATCTACTTAATTTAGATTTTTACAGGAGCAGTCGTTTGATAAAAATAATGTAATAGTCATATAAAAATGAACAAATTCACTAAAGCAAATACCATAAAATTAAATTAGTTATTCTTAAATAATTTGTTGGCAGGTTTTGATAATTTTTAAAAACGTAACAAGCAATAATTAAAGTAATCAGCAAGAATAATAAAATAATAAGAAATTAAATCTATCACAAATTGCTATAATTGGTTTGTATGCCTCCATTAAATTCAATAGAATTACAGCATGATTTCACATTTCTATATTAATTGAAACTGTGACCATTTCGAAAATGTTTCACTTTCGTATTCCAACAATACAATGTTTACGACTTCAAATTATTAAATTTGTCTCTATAAAATATTATCGAGTATATGGACCGAGTAAACATCGTAGTTTATAAATCAAAGAAAAATGCACGACTAGTTTAATTTATCTGGAAAATTAAACGGCGTTGATTGAAGTCATTTGTAGATCATGTTTACGTGATAGATGTCTATTTAAAAAGTTTAAAAATAGTCTTTAGATATTCATTATATGGTTTATGTAATTTTTTATAAATAGAATGTATTTTTTGTGCATGTTTATCGGCGTCCATTACTAAACATTAATTATTAATTTTGGCAACAACATTGTTTTGTTTAGCAGAATAATAGTTTTATATAAATGGTGCATTATATGATATTATTTTTATTTACATTAATAGTCACATAAAGGACAAAGACGTTTGCTTCACTAAATATATTTTAACTAATTCTTTTATTTTTTAACTTTACAATTAAATTCATCCTGTTTACATCGTCCTATTTTAAAGTTGTATATTTTAAACTAAACATTTATTTTATAGAAGGCATTAATTTATGTGAAATATTTATAAGAATCAATTACGTGGACCTTCTTTGATATATTATATAAAAAGACTAATGACAGAATATCAAAACAATTAATGGTCAGTTGTTACAAAAATCACTATTAATTAATTAGTTGAATGATAAATAAGAACGCTTGTAGTACAATGTGTGTGGTTAGTTCTAATAGGTTAGTATGTGACATATAAAACATTTATATTTAGCACACAAAAAACTAACACTTAAATCTTCCAGAATAATAAATTTGGTCAACAGGTTTCACTATAAACTCGCGTTACAAACACAGCTAGGACAATCCCGGGATATGTTGGATGTTGTTAGAGCTTTGCAAACCCAACCTTACCCTATCCCCACTAAAACACAAAATGTGACTGCATTGTAAAAAATAAATTACAGATCAGAAATAGATTTCAACTTCAACGACCATTGTCCATTGCATAGCTTACTACAACTCCACGACCAAAGTTTCTATTTCTTATATTTTTTATAAATGCAGATATTTTGCGCAAGACCGTCGAGTATTCGGAATCGCGCTCGTGAGTTTTAAAATACCACAATTTATTAGATCAAGAGCGCTTTGCTATTTTCATGAATACGTTTACTGTTTACTTATGCGTATTTATTTTCAGCAAAAATCGGCGACCCAGTTTGTTTGCTGGTATAATGCTTTCAGACATTTTGTATCGAGCATTTTCAAATGTAACCTATCATAATAAATTCTACGTTAACATTGAAAAATATTTTTAGATAAAAAAGAAATTCACAACTATAATATTTGGTGCAAGTAATAAATAGCCCACCAAACAAAAATTGACATTTAATTGAAATTTAAGATGATTCAGAAGTTTGCTTTCGTGGGTGTAGCATTCATAGGACATTCGTACTTTGAAGGCGACAACAAAACGCACGTGTGCTACAATTATAAAACAAGTGGCTGGTGTTCTAGACTAATCAACTTAAATAGCATCAGTATTTAGTTAACTGGCACGAGAACGAAAACTTTGATGCACTTGCACCAAATAACACCGATTCTGGCTAATTAAGGTCGTTTAAATACACATTAACCCGGTACAGTTTCATTTAATAAAATTATAAATAATAATAATAACTAATTGGTAGTCAATTTTCAAATAAATGGTTTTAACTAATTAATCAAATAAAAAGAGCACTGATGAAGGTGACAGCTATAGTCACGGAAACGTATTTAATTTTTAAGTTTTGAATAAAGATTTTTAAAAGAAGTCCTTGATGTCGTTATTATTAACTAATTTCCTAATAAAGGACGTCGAAACATAACATAAAAATAATAATAACTTTTTTTAAATTTTATTATTTTATGCGGCAGTCGGCTCTACATAAATAGTATAATAAAACAAAATACACATAAATTGAGCACAATGCTTGATGCTAAACAAAAGTATTAAATTAAATAAAGGAAATTACTAACTAAAACAATTACGTTTAAAGATTTTAAAATTATATTTAAAAATATCTATTCCATATTATATTTATTAGAAATTTTTTTTCACTGTTTTCAACATTCCTGTTGTATCTGTCCTGGTAAATATTAAAATTAAAAAAGGAAATGAGAGAATCGCAATTAATACTTCCAGCCTTCCAGCAGTTAATTTATTTGAAAAGAGCAAAGATTGTCAACAATTTTCTCTCTCTCTCTCTCTCTCATGAAGAACTTACAAAATAACATTCTAAAAAATTACGTTAAATCTTTTCAATTCGGCCTTAATAACCAACTTGATAAGGTGATTAAATAATAGAATTGGCATTTTTACACCTTATGTTTGTATGAGAAGTCAAACTGGCGATCATGGTCGGTTGTCACAAGCTCTGGTATTCCGGAACGGGATACCCAACTTTCTATAAACATTTTTTGTGATACTGTCTCCGCTTCTTGGTTCTTTATAATCACAGCCTACGGATATTTTGAAAATTGATAAATCATCGTTAAACAATAACGAAATCCTTGACTGGGCGGCATCACAATTATGTCCAAATAGACATTATCAAACTGTTGCGAGGGAACTGCAAAAGTACCAGCTGCTGCAGATACGTGTCTGGTGATTATTGATTGTTGATAGGAAATGCAGTTGTAAACCCAATTCTTACAATCTGACTTCATTGACGGCCAAACAAATCTATTAGATATAATGTTGCCGTACCACATAAATGCGATAGCCCGTGTAAATTTTCAAAACGTGAAAATACTCACAGGTCGGCACCGGTGTCAATCAAACATTTGGGTTGTGTTTTATGATCCTACACAAATAGACGGCAAGTAGTTAAAGAAAAAAGGTCGCTGATCGCTATCAGTCACTGCCCTGACCATTTTCCTGCACGTACAAGGTGAGGTGCATTTCTTGGCATTTTGAAAACTTACGGGCGTAGCAATCAATATTATCAAAGGTACTTGCCGTTTGCGGCTTCTAGTGGATTGCATCTGCACGTTCTGCAGCTACGTTTAATATGTTTTTTGTGTTATCACTACCTTCATTCAATCCAGCAAATTTTAGATACAAAGTAATCGGAGTATAACATCGGTAATGTAAAAAAGAATATTGTTTCATTAGATCCTTGTAAAGCTGTATGTGATATTTTGCAACTTATTTTTAATATCTCTCTATTTTTATATACTAACAGATAGTTGTATTTTTGGCACGCATTTTGCATAATTTTTATCATGAATTTCCAGAAAAGCGTACTAAATTTAAATCTACAAAAAATACAAATACAGTGTTTTTTAACAATGAACTCAAAGATATTCGGAATTGCATTTGATCAGAAAAGCCTATCAGAAAAAATCCGCAGTTACTCTTAATACGTAATAATTATCGAAAATATCACAGACAGGCTATAAAACACTTAATCACATAAATATGAACAATAATCACATATTGTAAACGAACAACAAACCCAAAGCAATGTTGGACATAAATAATTCTAAAAAAAGATCTGACATAGATATTGCAAAGTAAAATAGGGTCGACTGTATTAAAAAATGTTTAATAAAGTATCATGTATTAAAAGATTTAGTTTTGTTTAAAATGAGTGATATTGCAAAGTGTTGTGGGCATTCTTTTATATTATTTAATGTAAAAAGTATGTCAATTAGAAAGTTATGAAACTTGTAGTGACTTTAGAAATTAGTTTAAAAAATAAACATATACGTCAAAATAATTATCCTTAAATAATTAGAAGTCGCCTAAAACATTTTCCCCAACAATATTCAAAAATCAAGGATCAGTAGATGGCGCTTTTAAGATGTTCAAACGGAGAAAAACAAAACCCACGTGATCAAAGTCAGCCAGTGTGAAGTAATCTGTAAGTAGTTTTAGAAAAAAAAATCCCTAAAGTTTTAAATTTTTATAATAAAAGTAGTCAACAAAAAACATCTCTGTCACTAGTAAATATGTATTAGGTTAGTTTTCTGACATATTACGTGAGTTTTGTTTTCCCAATTTGAGCAGTCAAAAGTTAACACCAGAGGTCAGCCACTTTGCTGATTTTCTTTTATATATTTCCGCCATCAGTTTACGTTGAAAAGAATCATTTTAAATTGAATAAGCTAAGTAGAAAGTTGGCATGTGTTGCTGGAGGATAGTATATAAGTAAAGGTCCGGTCGGTCTGTTCGACACACTTTGCTTGTCCCGATTTTATATAATTTTAATTTATATTTTTGTATTTAGCGGGTTTTGACATAGGCTGACACTGATCATATAAGTTTTGTTTCCCGCATTTGACCGTCTCAAAACCGCCATCTATTGGTTTATTATTTTCTCTCAATGGGAAATGCGTTTTTATAATTAAAAAAATATTGATCTAAAACTAATTTAATTTAATTTCTATGATTAAATTACTATGGAATTAACAACTACCTTTCTTCATTTATTATTCTATTCAAATCAAGGCCGTTTATGGCGATTTTTGAAGAAAAATTGACCATCACATGTTTCCAAGTTAACCAATCGAAACAAAACAAAAATAGTAGTTGCAATAACTCTCCATTATTCCTTTATTTTTATCTTGTTCCGGACTACAAACAAAAAAAATTTTCATAGAATACGATAAATTTCAAATATTGACCTTACACTTTACAAAATATTTTACTGTTTAGTGTTACACTAACTAAAATGATAGCTATTTTTAGTACTAGTGAGTAAAGTTCATCAGTTAATCACGAGTTTAACAGTAGAATATTAGCTGGAGTATTTTGTATGCTATTCACTATCGTGTGAAAGTGAATTTCATAATCCATAATTTAAATTTTTGTACTCAATAACAATAAAATTTGAGATAACCAAAATGACATATGTCAACTATCAAATTATGTTTTCAATGAACCGACACGACAGTATTTCTGAGGGCTTCAGTGTGTATTTTTCAGTACCATCCGTATCCGTTTCGAACCGTAAACCGTATTTTTAATACAAAAATTCGATCAAGATCGTTTAATTGGCAACTGTGTATGCAACCCAATATACACTTTTTTACACATGTGATTTGAATTCTTATTATAACACACATTTGCGTGACTAAAACCTCATTTTACAACGAAAATGAGAATTTTTTTTGCTACTAACAATGTTAAAGTAAACATTTTGTCCATATTAACTTGCATCGTAAGTTGTGCATAAGGTTTGATTTATCAAGTTTACCTTGACAACTAATTTTTTTACGTTCCTAGGAAAATAATAAAGTATCATGAGGACAGAACAATATGGCTGTCAAGCTGCGTAGAATTAGTAAAACAAGTTATCTTTGCATGTGTTGTTAAAATAAATTATTTGTTTCTTGCTTGTAAATATGTAAATAACTACATTATATCAAAATAATAAAAAATCTATAAATTCCGATAGTTGACAAAAATCGTACGAACTTTGCTTGCAAAACGTCAGTTTTAGCTATCACTTCAAATTATACTAATATAACATTATTAATATTAGATTACTTGTGGTAGCAACAAAAACGTAATAAGCTTGAAACATCGTACGTACTTAAACAGTCAACAGAAGAAATTATACGCACATTCCTTGTAGCTTACATAACAAATAGTTCTAACCTCCTAGCAAAGGTTTGATATATGCCTTTGTTTTCATATTTTATTAAATCACAACTTTATACATTAACTTACAACTTTCATAAAGTTGCTACATGTATAAACATATTTAAAGTAATATATTACTCCTACCTATTGTTTAAAAAAAATCATTTAAATCAAGACCGCCGCATCTAGCCGTGCGTAGGGGGTCTATTTTTTAAAAAGCTTAATACGTTCTCAGAAATTTCAAGTGTTCTAGCAAAGTGGACTATACGAAAAAGTAAAAGAGAAAGGAAATGAATAAGAGAAAAGAGAAAGAAGAAAGGGGAAATTAGGCGCCAACATTAATAATTATCAGCAATCATAGATGCCATCCATTATTTGCAAAACTGAGTTGCGGTTGTCTTTCAGCGTGGTTTTGAATTTAGCATAGTTGTCATACAAATGCAAAATTTCTAAAACTGTAGTTAATATTTTTCTAAAACTGTTGTTAATTTTTTTTCAGTAAAATAAGTAAAGTTTCTATTGATAATGTGTTTATATCTCATACATAATGAATTCACAAAAATCTCATAAATAATAATAATAATAAACGACTTTATTGAGTATTAAAGAAAACCAATTATAAAATTAAAAAATAATATGTATAGCAAAATTCAGATAGTCATCAATGTCACATGTTAACCCCTGTTCTCCCATTACATAAATAAATAACGCAATAAATGCAAGAGTATTTTTGAAACGAATTAAAAAAAAAGAAAACTTTAGCTGTAATTTATAATTTAAATAAATGCTAAAAAGTTTCGTTGATTTCGTTTTGTAATTTTTTTATTCACATTCTTTCTTTAATAATTTTCCATTTAGAAATGTGACGAGGGCAATTTTGCACAAGTGCACCTAACATGCTAGCGGCGACCCTGATTATTTAATTCAATAAGTTTAAGAGGTTACCAAATTACGTTGCTATGGCAACTAAAATATTTTTTCGTCAAGTCATAGTCCCTCCGATGCTATTGAAAACGATACTTGGTTTTATCTCAAGTTATTAACGTCTTAAAATAATTCAATTTATAATTATTTCAGACGCCTGTACAAGCGACGTTCAATTTATGTACACTCAAAAGTTTTTCAATTGCTTTTTAAAATTCCATCACGATTTTAAGCAGGGTTGGCATGTTTAAATCAAATGTTTTAAACTGTTTTAAATCAATAAAACCTGTTTTGAACGTTTTTATTTTAAACCGTTATGTTTTAAACAGTTTGAAACAAACATTTTATTATATATATATTAAAATTATAAGAAATAGTAACGATTAAATTTAAAAATACTATTGATTATATTTTAATTATCTTATATTTAAGAAAGAAAATCATTTTTTAGATTGAAAAAAAAACTAAAATAATTTTTTACTAATCAAAATAAAATTTAAAAGTGTTACACATCATTTTACATATAAAAATAATAGTATATTATTATAAAAGCAAGTAAAGACGGCTTTTATACACAAAATTGGAGTTTGGGGCGCAATTCGTAGGTGAGTGGATAAAAATCTTTACTTGCTAGTATAATACTACACTTTATCTATGATCATCCATACAAACACAATTAACGAATTCCCAGTTCAATATTATAATTTTTTTAATGAATTCACTACATATTTACTGACAACTGACTTTGTTGTGTGTTTATTTATGTTGCTGTAGAAACAGCTAAACTGTTGCTAACATGACAATAATGTAAAAGTAACCATCCCATTATTTCTAATTTTGATTGATTAAAGTCCAGATTGATAAACGATCCTGTCAATTTTATCCATGGCTAGGAAATAATAAAAAGCTCTTTTTAATATATCGATGTATAAAATGGCAATTTAGAGTCAAGTTTTCAGATTAATAATAGCTACATTATGCAATGATCGTAGATAAGCATGTTTTTGTAATATCATGCGGGAAAGTAGCGTTTGGGCGTATGGCGATGAAGAGAAAAACACACGTTGGCCTGGCAACATTATCGGTCTGAACTAAACCAGTATTTTATAAGTAAAATTGACGTTAGTTAAGTTTTGGATGCTTTGTTTGCGATATTGCAATGTCTTCAAATTTAATTATTTAGTTTTGGTTATGTTTTACTAATGCCAGTACAAAAAACTATGTATAATACTATTAAATAGAACATTGTAGGTTTCGCACTCAATCTAAAATATTTTCTTTTGCACCTTACATCTACAAAAAAACTAAAACTGTAAACATATAAATTCAAGACCGCCGGGATTTCATATCGATATATGCGATGTTTACAAAAGTTAAGCAACGTTTGGCACGATTAAAACATGGATGGGTGTCACATAGCCGACTGCGGATACCGTTTTCCGTTGGGAAGCAATAAATGACGTTCTAATTATTGAAGGCATATTATTAAAGTAACAAAGCTTAATTAACTTCACACATATACCTACATTAACACAGCTCAAGAACCTTGACGTCGGTTTAAAACCAATAAATAGAATACAAATACTATTATCATGTCATAAAAGTAGCAACAACAAAAATTTATTAACTATACATAAATTATAGCTATAAGCTATTGTATTTCATTTAAATACTGTTGTTAGTTTTTTGATATTACAGTGCAATTTCGTAATTTGTAAAGTAAAAGCCAAATAACGAAAATAATTTTTCTAAATAAAAGTGCTCTAACATAAAAAGTAATTTGTTTTAAACATGTTTTAATCGTCATTTAAATGTGTTTAAACGTGTTTAAAACAAAAGGACGTATAGTCTGTTTTATTAATTGTTTTAAACATAAAAAAACTGTTTTAAACAATAAAATACAAGTTTTTAAAGTAATAAATTAGGAATGAGCAATATATTATATCGATTTTTAATATGAATTTTAAGAAATTCCACTAACATGGCTGTAATGTAGCTTTATAGTTTTTATTTCAGATGTTTCTTTCATTTATCAGAAAAACTAATGAAATGATAGAAAAAGTAAAATAAAATAATAATTATATTATTATTACCTTGGTAAGATAAGTGATATTATTCAATTAATGTGTATTTGCATTTGTGTGATATTACTTTGTCTCTTCATTCAGTCTTTGTTAATGACACTTTGTATCTAATATTTTGATGTACTATTCATGTGTATTTAATTTATAACAGTGCTGATGATGGAAGGCGTACTCTCTCAAAACGTTTACATTGATAATCATCATCATCATCATCATTTGCCAGCCGGTTGCGTCCACTGCTGGACATAAGCCTCCTATAACTCTTTCCATGTAACTCGGTTCTTCGCTTTTTGTATCCAGCATGGCCCGTTCCATTGATCTCTGTGCTACCTGTAGTTTGACTGCAGAGCCATTTGTTAGTGTTAATGTCTCTGACCCATAGGTTATTACTGGTAGCACACACCTTCCTTTTTAGGCTCATTGGCAGTTTGCTCTTCAAGATATTCTTAAGCTTTCCAAATGCAGCCCATCCTAGACCTATGCGTCGCTGTATCTCACAAGTCTGATTTTCACGGCCTATGCGTATCTGATGCCCCAGGTATATATAGGAAGTCACTTGTTCTATCCCAGCATCATCTTTGATTTGATAGTTTAGTACTAGGTTCGTCATAATCTTTGTCTTGTCCATATTCATGTTGAGGCCGATTTTTCCCGTTGCTTCTTTCAGGTCCTTGAACATCGTTTTCGCATCTTCGATGTTGTCGGTTATTAGGATGTCGTCCGCGAATCTCAGATGGTTCAATCTTTCTCCATCCACTTTGACTCCCATGGTTTCCAAAGACACCATTTTAAAAGCAAATACTAGGACGGTAGTAAATAATTTTGGGGAGACAGTGTCCCCTTGGCGAATCCCCCTACCGATTTTAAATTTGTTGGTGCTGTCATGTAACCTTATATTTGCTGTAACGTTGAGGTAAATATACTCAATCAACCTTGTGTATCGATAGTCTATTCGTGC
>JARJEC010100352.1:0-12525 GCA_030264575.1 Tachinus sp. AB-2021
GCGTGTGTGTGTGTGTGTGTGTGTGAGTGTGTGTATGTGTGTGTATATTTGATAGAAACAAATATATATTTGTTTCTATCAAATATATATTTTTATCACCGTATGATGGTAATTGGTCGAAAATAGTCCGGTATAATAAATATTTTTCTTCAAATATTGACCAGGTAATTGGTCGAAACTAGTCCGGTTTCATAAATATTTTTTGTGATAAGATATATAAACAGTTGTGTTATTTATTAAAATGTAATCTTACATAGTAAACGCTACCACCATTCAATTCTTATTAAATATTCATAATAATAGCATTATGCTCAAGTTTATACTTAATTTCAGAATAAATAATTTAGTTACTATTCTTTGATAACTTTGTAAGTGACTAAAACAATGATAACTGATGATTGCATTTTAGGTTTTATAGCGTGCAAAACTTTTTATATAGAATAATTTTTTTCCCTAAAGTTGTTATAGTGCCAAACTAAAGTAGACACACTGTATATTAAAAATATGATTTTATAAAAACCGGCTTTATTTAAATTGTACTCAGATAATTCTTATAAATGGCCCAAATGCATTGTATATACAAATTTTATGAATAATCCCGTGAATCTATATAAAACCCCGAATATTCAATTACCGACCAATTTTTTCCATATTCTCGCCGTATTGAAAATATATAATAATCTAACAAGATTGGACCATGCAATGTATAGCAGGCCACTTTTTATTCGGTTATGTATGGTTGAATTTTAGCAGCAAATATACATCAAAAGGGAGTGAAAAATAAAATCCGAATGCATAGTAAAATGATAAATAACGTACACTGACACATATAGTGTACATGACATTTTGGACATTCAATTAATATATTCCATTTATAATTGATGTAGTTTAAATCGGCAAAATTTTAATAAATAATTTATATTATATAGTTTCAATTATGATAAATGTGAAACAATTCAACCCAAATTTATTGTATTTGCATTAAAAAAAAACTTCCGGTAAACAGGATATAATTTTAACAAATAAAATAACCATATAATTAATCCAGCGCAAATTATTGCTTTCAATAAGCGATGTGACACCAGGTGTAATTATTTTTCAAAACCAATTTAATGATAGGATAGAATTATACATTTTTTTCCATACACAATATCCATTTTTTTATTAAATTTAAAAAAAAGTTGTTATTGTAACTTATATCAACCATTTATTTATTAAAAATTGAAAATAATAAAAGCATAAATATTTATATTTAAAAAATAGATATAAATAAAATTCAAGCATAAAAAACTTTGATTGCATAAAAAGTATAAAAACAATCTTTATAGAAGTATTTAAACGTGATTAATTTTTCAAATTACTGCGAATCACTAGAATATGATTAATTTCCCCTTTTGTTTCGCTTTGGCTAGCGGTAATTTTAAAATAAATTTAATAAAGTATAGTCTAAAAAAATAGATGCAAATTAAGAATATAAAACAGAATTCTATAGATACATAACATGATAAATTACTCGTTCATACATCACGATTTTCAAAAGACAAGTCGGATATATTTGGTCATAAACCAGACTCACTGCTTGGCAGCATATAAAGTTTTTAATGCACTTAACGAAGTTATGTAAATTTTCCATATAATATGCACTTGATATAAAACTAAAATTTCTCCCTTTCGTATCTTGCTTTTCACAGTTTGATATTTAATTTATAGACAAGAAAAATGTTAAAACTTTATTGTTTAGAACAATGCTTACAAAGGATTAATAGGCTTTTGTAATATATATTTCCATTTTATGCAAATTAAATCTCTTTTATAATTGAAAAGTATAAACAAGTACGCAATTTAAACTCGAGGTGTAACACTTTACATAATGAATTTGAAGAATATATTTTCAAATATATTGTTCTTTTATATTCCTGATAAATGATAGCATAGCTAAACTGATATGGAAATGAAGTCATGCTTTATGCTCATTTTTACAAATTGCTCTTTGATATTGAGTGCAATATGCATTTTAGTAGTGCTGTTATACGAATATGTGAAATGACAATAGTATATCACAGAGCTCAATTAATATTGCATTTTTATTGCGATATTATCACATATGCTTCGTTTTTACTGGAATCAGTTGCAATTTTAAAAGAATCAACTATGCTCCAGTGAGTCTTTATTACAAATTATGCATTGCCAGCAGTTTTATATTTTGTTAAATAGAATTCTGGCGCCAATATTATAAAATAAAATCAACTGCAATAATTTGTTTATTTATAACAAAAACATATTTCTCCTAGTTCAAAATGCTCGTATATTTATGAAATATACGTTTACAAAACTAAACAGGCATTTATAGTATATTACTAGATATACGAGAGGGTAGATTGGAATGGGACCATTCATATCGCACCCGACTTTATTTATGCAGACCAAAACCGCCCTAACCTTGTTATTCTTTATGGAAGTCAAGATGCCGTTCGCATCGGTTGTAAGAAAAGATTTCGGCCATTTCAGGAAATATATTTTATAGTTGTGAAGAATAAAAAACATTGTAGGAAACGTAGCAATCTCCTATCAAGACTATTAATATTGTTTTGAGGAGACGTTCCACGAGGAGCGGAAAACTTTCTGAATTTATTTATCAAGTTAAATTTGTATGAGGATCGAATTCATTCTTAATCGTATTTCTTTGTCGTATATTTACGCATGGTCAGTTTTTGGAGGATTACTTTTGGTTGACATGGCAGTTTAAGAAGCAAGCATTTTTTATTAATCTAATTTTGATTGAACTACCCACTCTGCCTATGCTATAATGCATTATTATTATTTGTTCATGATATGGCTATAATATTTTTATGCATGTTTTTTTACTTTTTGCTGATGATCTTAAAATATTTTTGAAAATGAAATTCTAACGATTACGACTTATTACAAAGTGACTTAAATAGACTATATTTGGTGTTTAAAAAACAGAATTTATTTAAATACCAATACGCAAATCTATATCATTTTCTAGATCTAAAGTATATATTTCCCATAGTTATAACGTAAACGGCGGTTAACTTAGGAGTGTAGAAGAAATAAATAATCTAAGAATTTTTGACTGAAATCTTTCATTTATCAACCATATAAAATTTATTTCAAACAAATCACATAAAATGTTGGGATTTATTTTAAGATCTTCAAAAGATTTCTTCGTTTGAAATATTGTACAAAACATTGGTTCGATCGATTCTACAATATGGGTCAGTAATTTGGAGTCCATACCTGAAGGGACTCATAAATATTTTAGATAGAAATGAGAATATTTTTTAAGGATATTGCCTAGATTTAAAGTTAATTGTACATTATCAATTGAGCAATTGGCTTTAAAATTTAATATTTCTTCGTTAGCCAACAGAAGAATTGTATTTGATTTGTGCTTTATTCACAAAATTATAAATGGCTATAATGATCCGACTTGGCTCAAAAACTAAATTTTAATTTTAGTCAGTCAAGAGTCACTAGATATATTAATTTCAAAGAAAAGTTTCATCGATCTAATCAAGTTGATACTTTCAACAATGTGTTTTATCTACAAGCAGTATATATATATATATATATATATAGATTTTTTTTTTTAATCAAAAATATTTTATTGAAGGTGAGTTGTCCTGTTCATTTTACAATTATTTTAAATGTACTAATTGTTCATAATGATAGTACTGAAGAAGGGACGTAATGTTCCGAAACGTCTAGCGAAAATAATGATGACATATTGTTTTCTTGTCCTATGTGCCGTAAAAATATCATATTTACTGAATAATTTTATTCATGTTATATATGTTTTATATTTTTGTGCTACAAAAGGAAACCGTAAATGAAAAAATCAAAAAACCTAAATTATTATTTTAAAAAAGGAAATTAGAAATGATTTTATAAATAAACTTAATTAAAAAAAATATTTTAATGCGAACATTTTAGTGTGAATTACTAAAATATAGCACTTTTTATTCTGGTATTGCAATCTTTCAAAAAGAAAAAAAAATACAAAAACATAAATAATGATTATGAAATAAAAACGTTGATAAAAAGTAATTTTTTTTACAAAAAAAGTTAATGCATATATCGCATGTAAAAATCACTAAAAAGTTGTCCGGCTTAAAAATGATATTTTACCGTTTTCGAAAATGAAAAAAATTGGAAAAATCTCATAATCGTAAAGAAAGTCACTTGCCAGAAATAAATCAGCTTGTTCAAATCTTCACTTCAAGTAGATCAGACAATGTGCAAAACACAAAAATGGACAACTCTTACAAGAATAAACAAAAATACATACAAAATCATCAAAGCTATAAAATTTAAAAAAATAAATAAAAAACAACAGACAAAATACAAAAAAATTAGTACAAAAACAGAACAAAAAAATAAACAATGAATAAAATTTTTAAAAAATTACCTACATTTTACGTATTTATTGATTTATTTATTTATTGATTCTGCAGATTAATAATAATAATTAAGAGCAACTAATTAAAATCAAGAAAAAATAAAAAATATAAAAAAAATTACAAAAAAATTAAATTTAAAAAAATTGCTCTTTTTTATTTAATTTTTTTGTAATTTTTTTCATATTTTTTAAAAGATTTAAAGATAACACAAAATTTGAGAAATATAACAAGAGCTATACAAAAAATCAACAAATAAATGACGAAATAAACAAAGTAAATTGAATAAACAAAAATAACAGCTAAAATGAATTATGAACAAAATAAACAAAAAGAAACGAAAAAAACTAAGATATTTTAAATCAACACATCAAAAAAATGACAAAAAAAATCAAAAATAACAAAATTTAATCTACCGGATGCAATAAAATAAAGAATTGAATAAATCAAGAACACACTGGCTTATAGATGTAGTTTTCGTGCAACTTTTGAAAATTAAATATACTAGAAAGATGTTGGTACACAAATAAAACAATAAACAATAAAACAAATAACTATCGAATTGAAAAATTGATAAATAAAAATTCTAAATCGAAATGAACGTAACCAAAAATAATAAATCAAACAAAAATAATTGAAATAATTAAAGAAAAATAAAATAAACAAAAGTAACAAAAAATTAAAACTACAAACAAATTAAAACGAAACAAAAAATTACCAAAGAAATGAAAATAAACAGCAACTGATTTTTTTTAGATAAAATCACCAGAAAAAAATAATTAATAAAAACATTAAAACATAAAAATATTAATTTTAAAAGTGCAGCTGTAAAATTAATATTTTTATGTTCTACTTTATGATCTCTTATGAAGAGCGAAACAATTATATACATTTGATTTTTGTCGCTTGTAGCAACTTGGAATTGGATAATTGATTTTAAATTTTTTGGTTAATTTTGATTTTATGGCCCGATAGACGTTGTGATACTGGTTGCCTGTAAATTACATTTTGCATTTTTAATTTATTATTTACTTTGCTTCATTATTATTTTCTTTACATTTTTTGATATATTTATACAATTTTTAATTTCAAATCAAGATATAGATGCAATATATGCATATACATATCTAACAAAGAAAGTGAATTCAATTTAAAAAAAAGTTAAAAATAAAAAAATATTTATTAAATTTTGGCGTGTTTCTAAATTTATTTAAGGACAAAACCTTTTTTAGTAGTAAAAAAAATCAAGTAGTTTTTTCCATTTTGCCAAAGCTTCTATCAAAAAACTCATAAAAATAAATATAAATGCCTTGGCTTTAAGAAAGAAACAAAATCAAAAAAAGTTTTTTTTGTTTAAATTTTAGAAAAAAATAATTTTGGTGGCGCGTATATAATACCGGCAAGTTATATATATATATAAGCATTTACATTTATTTTATTGAGTTTTTTGAAAGAAGCTTTGGCAAAAAAGCATTGTTCTTAAATTTTGAAACATGCCAAAATTTAGTAAATATTATTTTAATTTTTCAATTTTTCTTTTCTAAAAATTGTATTCACTTTCCTTGATAGAAAAAAATATATTGTTGTTGCAACACAAAATAATAATTTTCAAATTTTATATACTTAACTTAAAAAATTTAAAAAATATCTTAAAAAAAATAATAAAATGCCATTTAACTAAAAATCAATCGCGCTTGATTAATTTTTTTTCTAAATTTTTTACCATAAAGATATAAAAAGTTGCAACGTAAAGGTATTTTGCAATTTTAAAATATTACGAGTTTTTGTAAAATTATGTTTAATCTGCATTATTAAAAATGGAATCAAAAACTGAAAAAAAATCTTTAATAAAAAAGAGTAAAATTTCTCTTTAATTTAGTGAATTATAACATCCTTAACCATTCATTAGAGAGAGAGAGAGAGAGACAGTCTACTTAGAGGACACATGTATTTTGGGAAGTGAATGTAAAATTATTTAAGTTGTTACTATTGAAGATTTTACATAAGTTATTTTTTATAATATTAAAATTCTAATGTTTTTAAATTTCTTTATTTCTATTAAATGATTGTTCACTTTTCAATTTTGTTTTTTTGTTTACATATTATTAATTTATATAACATGTTATATTTTTATTATAATTTGTTTATTTAGAAAAAAAGCGGACCCGGCCGGATAGTGAGATTGAGATCTGGCCGGAACCAAATCTTTTCAATATTGGCCGGATCTTGATCCGGTTCCGGCGCCATCATTAAATATTATGTAAATTTTGAGAAACTTGAGAATTAAATACTAATTATTGTTTTAAATACATTAGGAACTAACTAAATTTTTAAAAAAGTATTAATTATCCCGAGTTTACTAAAAGATTTATTTATTTTTATATTTTGTAACATTTCCGCAAAAATCACTAACTGATAATATTAAGTATATTAAGCACAATAATTAAACTAAATAATAAATAACCTAAATTTTTATATAATGATTATTTTATTGCCTTGATTCATAGATCATATTTTTTGTTAATAGTTTCCGTACCATTTCATTTCATACCATTTTAAACTAGATAAATTAATCATTTCTACTGTAAAAAAACTTATCTAAGCTAATTTTTATCCGCTATTACTATAAAGAATTTAATTAAATCAACCATTTTGACAATATAACTTGCTTTAATAAGATTCTTAAATAATTACCTAATTTGTTTATATAAATTATATTAAACTTATTTTTAACAATAAATATTTTTTGCAAAACCATCTTGATTAAACATTTTTGGCAGGTAATTTTAATTAATTTTTAAAAATGAAATAACCAACCAACCAGGATTGTATAATTTTATAATAATATAATTGAGTTGTTTAGAATTATCCAAAATATCAACTGTTGACAATGACAAAAACGTTTCTCTCGGTCATCATTCAATTTAATTAAAACCAAATTGCTGAAAATGTTAAATAATCGGCAAAAAATAGCGCTGAACAAAAAATTATATATATTATAAGGATTTAGGTGAGTATAAGCACATTTATTTTGTATAATGCGAGTTATGATGCTAATAAAATAACAATATTGTAATTTTTTGTTGCAAATATTTTCCATATTAAATTAGAATTTACATCGCAATTCTTTTTCATTATAAATAATAAAAAAAGTTTCAAATATGTATGTAAACTAATAAAAAATGTATTACAAAGGCCCGATTTTGCTATAATTGAAAAATGTGAGTTTTAATTGAAAGTTGCTTTCAATCAAAAACAATATACCAATAAATGATATAATTATATATTTATGTAATGGTAAAAGTACTTTTAATGTAGAACGGTACAATTAAGGAAAAAACCAAATGTGTAAATATCCATGCTTGTACACAAACTAACAATATCTGGCACAAACATATGTCCGTTGAAGCATCTTTTAAATAAAATCGGCACAGACATATAATCGATATGGGAAGCCAGTGCATGGGTAAATAAAAACGTTCGTACGGGTGACAGCGGAATTCTTTGTGCATTAGATATGCGTCTATCGTAGACGTATAGATTCGTGCCATAGTCAGCAGGATAGTACGAGCAAGGAGCCACGAAGTTTAGAGTTTTCACATGCACAAAAAATACCGCCAGCCAGTGGAATTATTATAATGCCGCTAACATAAATACGTTGAAAAGCGACGGCAATAAACATTTGTTAAATGGGGAGTGTTTTACGAGTTTACTGTCTGTTGCTGACCATGAAAATGTATCCTGCTGCAGCCGGATTTCATTTTCCATAAAAACAAAATGATCGGTTGTCTAATAAATTAACTTAACTTAAATAATTGATTTTAACTGACATTTTTATAAACCAAATTCACAAATTTAATTAATTTGCTTGATTAAATTTTTCCTTGAGAATAAAAGTCTTCAAATGCTTTATTTATAAAGTAAACAGAAATTTAGTCAACGCCGTGTTACAAAAGAAATGGAGTTGTTACCGTTAATGTCATCGAGTAAAGCCCTTAATGACTATTCATGGCAACCTCTTTTTGGCGTGTGTTAAATTGCCTTACACAGAGTAAATTAAAAGAGTTTTCTGTTTGATATTGTTCGTGCTGGACGATAAATAAACAGGACGAATTAATTGCAGTTTGCATACAAAATTTCCAGCCTGGTCGGGCCGCACAGTGATTGGCTACATATTTCTAAAGGAAAATTTATTGCTACGTGGTTGACATAAAAATACTCGAAACGTATGGAATTTGTTTGCGATTAAGTTCGTATAAAATTGTATTCAAATGCAATATGTACAAAAATCTGTGCGTCCTACGTGCGGATTATTTGAAGTATGCGCCACCAGTAAGAATGTATCATAAAATATTGAGCAGCAGGCATTTTTCTAGGGCTTCATTGTTCAATACATCTAACGGATTTATTTTATTATAGAGGGGAAATACATATAGATTCAAACACCACGTTGGCTTCCGCATAGGCCATTCCAGTTTAACCTTTTTATGCTTGGATATTGCACCTTCTAAACTCTTTGTTTTATAAAGCCAACAAAATCTTTTAAAAATGCCCAAAACAGCGTGTCACGTGCACTTTTTTAATTAAAACTTTTTTACGCGGGTTGTGAACTTAAAAATTGGTTACGGAAATAAGATGACAAAAATAATTAAAATTTCTAATATTTTTTTTTAAATTACCATTTTCAAACAGTTTTATTTTCATCAAATATATTTTTTGGTAATGTTTTCGTTTCAAATTAGATTATATGAAAACTTTTATTGCGTTATTTGTTATGAGTTTTTTCTTTTTTTGTTTTGCAGCTTCTAATATTTTTTCTTTCTTCAAAAGTTCAAAACTTTTGACAATTTTCCATCATAAATTGCATTTCTTTATAAAATGGTTTCGACCTTTACTACACCGTACTTCACTTTAAATAATAAAATTTGGGCATATTAATTAGACATATTAAATGCAAATTTGTTGAAAATAGCAGATAGATAAATGCAATCATTTCAAAATTACAGCTGGTTTAGTGGTCTCAACTAAAAATCTCGAGATCAGCTAACTATCCGCAATTTTCATAATTTTATAAATTCAAATATATTATTTGGACATATCAATTAGACATATTGAATACAAATTTGTTGAAATTTTCAGCGAGATATATGCAATGGTTTCGAAATTACAGTTGGTTTGGTGTTCTCAACTAAAAATCTCGAGATCAGTTACCTATCCGCAATTTTCATAATTTTTAAAAATTCAATAATATTATTTGGGCATATCAATTAAACATATTGAATACAAATTTGTTAAAAATTTCAGCCAGATATATGCGATAATTATGTAATTACAGCTGGTTTGGTAGTCTCAACTAAAAATCTCGAGATCAGCTACCTATCCGCCATTTTCTTAATTTTAAAAATTGAATAATATTATTTGGGCATATTTACAAAGTTATTGCCACAATAATTTTTTTTGTTTGAATTTTAATTATTGCTAATAATGATAATTTTTGCTAAATAATGCGTTTTTTTTCAATTACCTCAGAAACAATACAAAATAAGCAAAAAAAATATTTTGATATTTTGTTTGAAATGTATAGAAGGTTTTATTTTTTACCTCCACAAAACATATTAACAAAACATATTAATTTTTTGTCAAAAGATATCTTTAACCATATAATTTTCTTAATTAATTAGTAGTTAATATTCAAATCAGTTTTAGTTACTTTTTAAAACTTTAATTTTAGATATTATATTTTTTTAGTGTGCACATAACACCGCATAAGTTATGTGTTAATTTTTAAGACCACTTATACACTCGTTAAAACAAGTATTAAAATCATGTCGTCTCCATTAATTAGAACAAGACAACAAATTACAATGTTTAAGCATTTGTAATTGCAACATCATAAATTAGTCTAAATGATATTCATGGCGTTTAAGAATATGCACAGCAGACTGTTAAAGTCTTAAAACTTTCTCAATTTACCCTATATATACGATATCATAATTTAACTCGGTGTTAAGAAATTGTATTGTGCCTTAATAAAAGTTGTCCTGTCATACACTAATTTGCCATTGTCAAAGTTGAAGCGGAAAAAATGTACTGAATACTTTAATTTATGTAAGCACCAATAGAATAATTTAAAAATCCAACAAAATGCTATGTTTAAAGGGGCAATCAAATTGGATGTCCTTTTCCTCAATCCTTCTATAATTCGGATAATATCACCCAAAAAAAAAGAATATTAATATTTTACACATAACAGTAAATCTATATTCATCTACTTAGTGCTAGTTCCCCTTTTCCTTATCCGTATCCCCTTTATAGAATGCCCTTATTCAGTACCAAGAGAATATATCGAGTCCTTTCTTGAGGACGTATAAATAGCCACCATAAAATCTAATAACAGGAAAAGAGTTCACCAAGAAGTTTTTTCAATCCTCTCGCTTACAATAACAAATTTTTCCACTCGTAAATAATAAATATTTTATTTGGTAAAAGTTTTTCGGATTGCATGTACACTCGAAAGTTATTATAATATGTCGTAAAAGTGCAGATATAAAACTCGCCGCAGACGACAACGTAAAATTATAAAGTGGAAAGAATTTTGCATTGTTGGCTTGACTTGCCTTTTCCCATAATTCGGATGCATCGTGTTTTGGCTCACGTGCATTAGAGAGGACGTCGCGTTTTATAGGAATTATAAATCGATCTAAGTGTTTTAATATGAACAGAGGAAAGATGGCTACTCGGATACAAGCAGATGCGACTGACATCAAATTTATATGATATGAGTGGATTTAAATTTTTATTAGTTAAAATATGCTAAATATAAAGTTTAAAGCTCCAAGCAAATTTTTCAACTAAATTCTAGCCTGCCTGGATCTTTGGCAATTCATTTTAGGAATTCACCGCTGTAATATAATATTATAATTAAAATAAAAGGGAGAGCTAAAGTGGGATAATTATAGGGATAAGAAAACAAATGCAAGAAGAAAAAGAGAAGGAAAAAATAATGATCCAAAACTTACTATTGAATGGAAGTGAATATAAGATTATAACAATATATAGTAGAGAAATAAAAAATATCAAAAAGAAAGCGTAGCATCAGAGACAGAGCATAGAAAATTAATAATTGGAGGCAATTTTAATGCTCGAATGAGATCAAAAGGCGGAAGAATTAAAAGTGAGGAAAACAATAAAAGACAAAATCAAAAAAGCCAAGGAACTGATAGAGGTTATAGAAGATCAAAGGTGAGATGTACTAAATAAAAATGTTGCAGGAGACAAGATGAGTACACCTATATAGAACCTAATCTGTAACAAAATCTGTAACAGATTACGTGCTGATAAAACGAAGAAGCTTGGCAAAAAAAAGTAGAATAATTCCCAGTAGGTGCCAGAAATCGGATAATCAACCATTAGAGTTATGCTTACAAGGACAAATCAAACTAACAGAGGAAATAGTAACAAAAAAGATAACAAAACCAATATGTTTCATACTACACGACCATTAGGAAATATAAATTAAAGTTAAATTAAATCAAGCTCAGACAATCAAAAGTCGCAGACAGAATAAAGAAATTAGAACAAATAATTAGTAGAGCTACTATGAAAAGAACGTTCGAAATAGCATCAGGTGATGTGTAGGTGGCGGAAAAATGAATGCACAAAAACAAAACGAGAAGCCAGAAAAACGCTAAGAAAATGGAGCCACGAAACAACAGTACCAAAATGCACAGAAACAGTGTGCAAGCAGGAAAAACACTTGTACAGGAGAACGGAAGAAACAGAAAGAAGAAATATACATTCGTGGCGTGAAAATGCATAAACAAGAAAAGGGGACAGAGAAAAGATGATAATGATAAAAAACATATCAGTGCAACAATCTGGAAAAAAAAAGGAAAATACATACAGCAATCTCCAAAGAATGAAAATATGGAGGCAAATATAAAAACGCAGGAAGTGGATGGCAAAGAGAATATAGCGTACATTTTTGGAACAAAAAGTTTAATTGAGAAATTGACTGCAATAATAAATAGTGTATAGAATAGAGAATGTTTTCCAAATCAATGAAGGGATGATCTTGTATGTCCAATGCAGAAAGATAGAAAAG
>JARJEC010100370.1:0-12668 GCA_030264575.1 Tachinus sp. AB-2021
CCATACACACATACACACATACACACATACACACCTACACACATACATGCATACATACATACATACATACATACATACATACATACATACATACATACATACATACATACATACATACATACATACATACATACATACATACATACATACATACATGCATACATACATACAAATATTAAGAAGAAAAAATGCATTTGTGTAAGTCCAATGTCAGAATGGTTCTTTGCCTGGGCTATTTTAGTTTAGTATAAAATACTAATAATAGTTATAAGTACATTAACTCATTAATGTTATTTATTTTTTATATTTGTTTAATAAGCTACAAGATGCTTCAAAGATGTTTTATGTATTTTGATGTTATATAATTTGTATTGTTTAATATATAATTTATTTAATATTTTTACTTTGATTTTAGTTTAATACATTTTTTTATTGTCAGATTCAATTATACTGCATGGATTGTGGTATAATTATTTACAAATTTTTGATAAAATAATAGTGTTGTGTTACAAACTCTGACATTGTCACACGGAGGCGCTACCTAACCCTAGATAACTGGAAGGCGTGACAGATAATATTCAAAAGAAAACTATGTTGGATTACTACACATTTCGATTTTGAGCTGTGAATCTTGTACATTAGAAAAATAAATTATATTTTTAACACGTTAATAAATCGAATTTTTAAAACCAAAATCTACGAATCTATTCTAATTTGTAAGATTTCGCTCTGCAAAACATATCAGTTTAGAATTTACTTAATTTTACTGAACGCAAAATACATGAATTAATCAAATAATATGCAAAAAATTTAAAAAATTTAGCAAAAAATATATTTTGATTAAATAGAAATCATAATCCAAAAAATCTAAGATATAAAAGTACTTAAAATGAATACATTTAAAAATGTTCCACAACTTTGTTGAAAATCGCTGCACTAAGTTACCTGGCAAATTTTTGGTATCTACCAAAATAAAAAAATTAAACCCTCTTGCCTGTGATCTTACTATATTATTCCATGCCTACAGCGACTATCAATGCTAATTAGAATTATTGTTTTAGCACTAATAAATTTCCACCACTAATATATAAAATTAAGTCAGTATAATCATAATGTCTGTTTATGTCTTACTGGAAAATAATTATATTTATTATAGGACGTATTGCTATTGTGGCATTAAACAACTTTAAAATGCAATTTTTCATCATGGCATAATTTTTCATAAAAATTATTGAATCATTTCTATTAAAAATGGAAATACCCTCCGTTGATATATAAAATTAATTAATTTTTCTTGTATGCATGTCGGAGCCGTTAAATGTGTTCGCCCGACTTGATTAGCAATCAACCCCCATCGCCCGAAATGTAAACAGGATAGCTCTTAGCTGCATTAATTATAGAATGTTTTCATAATAAAAAGCGATCTCTAATTCATCCATTTTAAATCATTCGGACGTTATGTAAATCTGTCCGCGCCCGAAAACGCTGCCGCCACCAGACCGTACCCGCACCACCAAAACCCCCTTCATCAACCAACCCAAGTTCATCGCCACCGCGCCCGCCCCGATGAAATAATAAAATGTGCGGCCGCACCAAAAACGTCCTAAACCCATAATCTAAATCCAAAATCGCATCTCGCAAAACTAATATCGGCGGCGCGAAACCCCTTTGCCGACGTCCGCCACGTCCTCTTTGTTGGGATCGATGCGCTTTGGTTAAAAAGAGAGGCATCCCGTCGAACGTAAAAACGGAACCACATTAAAATCTGTCTATAGAGAGTATAAGAGCGTGTACGGATTTAATAACTTGTGAATATTCATCCGGCGATGTCCTCAGAAACGGCGATAAGGATGGACCGATTGGTGGCAGGGATGCCTGGAAAGAGACGACGCGACGTCGTCATGGCTACGGCTAAATTAAGTCATCAATGAATCATTGCCGATGCGGAATATCGGCGATGTTCAGGGTAAGGTTGAATAAATTAAAAATGTCTTTGGTTTTTGTAGAGGGAGCGGATTCCAGCAGACTGTAACGCTCCATCCGTGAAAATCAGGATTATAGGAATATTAACCGCAGTTTACGTTGTAATCAATTTTTATGTTAAGATATTTATGAAATTGTTAACATTGATTTTTATATGTTTACTAGTGATTTTATAAATCCATCAAAGCAATTAAAAAAATTTAGAAACGCAGAAATTAATATTTATTTTATTTAACCCATTTCTGGTCTGGCATAGAAACAAGAACAATTAAAAATATTTACACTTGCTACATTCGCAATTACATAAGAAAAAGGGTGTTCGCAAAAGAATGTATAAATTTGCTAAAATGTGTACTACATATTTTTTTATTGCTCGTGCTAGTCAATTGATTTTATAAAAACACAACTTTTTTAAATAGTTTTCTTTTTTAATTTTTTTTGACAAGCTGTGACGTCATTAATGTTTTTTTTAATGGCAACTTCAATTTCTTTTTCCGGAATTTAAAAAAGCTCACGTTTTATGTACAGAAAATTAACGTAGGTTGCATAAAAGTTTCTTTTTTGAAAAAAGAAATTATAAATAAACTTAATATTTATATTACGTCAGCAAATGACAAAGCATTGAACTATAATTTTGTTTAAATTGTGGTTCAATGTTGCTGAAAAAAATAAATGTAATTTGTTTTTTAAATTTTATTTTCAAACAAACTATAGTGACTTGATTTTTTAGCTTAGGTTAGGTTTATTAAAATTATATTATTTTTTAAATGATTTGTTTCTAAAAAAATTAACCCTGATCTGTTCAATCAACGTAAAAACGTGTTAAAATACATTTTTCCAATTTTATTGTAGATTTACAAATTTTTCTTACCTAAATTAGTGTTAATATGCGCAATCAAATCACAAGTGAATAAATGTGTTACCAACCATACGGTTAACGTGTTATTACGGTCCTTGGATTGAAAATAGGCTTTGCAATTCGAAGCACGGGCTGGAAAAACATATGCCAAACCTTCATAAATACAATATACCGTTGTGGTATTACACGGTCTTTGCGTTTTTCATAGTTGACCATAATTGCATATGCCATACATTTGATAGTTGTCATGTAGTTTTAGTCATTAATTTATGTCAAATTATGTTGTTGTTTTTGTGCAAATAAATTATAGATTAAGAAAGAGCGATTATGAATTTTATACATTCAAAAATAAATGCAGCCTTTATGACTTAATGTAATGAAAATAGAGCAGATAAGATAGTGGAAAACATTTAGCATATTTTGCACAGAAAAGCAAGAAAGACAAACATTTGACTTTGTGGTTAATTTCTCTTTAAATAGATATATTATAATTATTAAAGAATTACTACGTCATATGAAATAAATGTTTCAAAAATTGACCCAATTCGAGGTCAATTTTTGAACCCACAACTTTTGGCCAATACTCTACCAATTTCTGTTTAGGTTTTGAAATATTATCTAGACAATTATAAACATTTTTACTGTGTATATTTTTTAAAATATATTATTGTTACTGTTAATTTATTAATCAAGGCGATTAATCGAAGTTGTTTAGAGCACAAATGAACAATAACAAGTGCCTTTAATAATATTGTTTATTTCGTGCCTTTTGGAGGTGATTAAAACCGGTTAAAATAAAATAACAAACTCTATTACAAAAGAACTAAACCTAATTCTATATATTGAGGTACTACATTTTTTTCAGGTTTTTCTTTTTCTGAGCACTGTTTAGTCTAATCCGCGTTCATCACCTTTCAGAATTTCTTTCCTTTTTATTTTCTCTGTTCGCTACATTCAGTTAACATATGTAATTGGACTCTCCACACATTCTACATACTTTAATTTCTGCTTTTCATCCATTCAAAAATATGTTACTCTTTCCTCATCATCTGAGTCTCGCAATATTTTTTGTGTTTTCTTTGTTAAATTTAGTACTCTCTAGATATTTAGCTTCCTTTATAATTGTGTAACTGCCATTATATCTAGACTCATTTAGACGAGTAACTATATCTTGTCTTTGTACATCCCTATCTCTCGTTACAATTTCTTCCACTTGTTCTCTTTTCATTGTAAATTCTATTCTATTATAGTAGTTTTTCTGTTCATTACAAATGTTATATTTTTTATCTTCATTTTCTTTTATAAACATTCTTGTAAAATTTTGCATTTATTCAAAATGAAGAAAGATTGCAAGGGAGAAAGAAGGATGATGGGAAAAAGCAGAAAAGACCGAGTAGGTATTACATATCGGTCTGAAACAGATGCTGTTATCAAGTGAACAATGGAAACCTTCTAAATCGTTTTTTTACAATTTTGAGTTAGAATATTTAGAAGTATTAAAACACCGCTTCATGTTATCTGCATTAAATAAAAATATTGTATTTAGCCAGAAAATATATGACAAATATGAAATAATATGCCAAAATAATTTGTAAAAAATAAATAAAAAATAATAAAAAATAAATATTCTTTTCACTATCCTGAAAAATGAATTTTTTGACATTTTTCTCCATCGTAATACTAAGAAGCAGTACAAACAGTATACATTAGTGTGTACATCGTTTTATAAAAATATCAATAAAAATTTATTCGTTTAAACATTTTTGTCCAAATTTCTAAACGTTTTGTAAAGTTTTTTTTTAAGATTTCGTGATTTTTTCCAAATATTATTGAAGATATGGTAATATTTTACAAAAAAATAATTAACGCCTACCCGTATTATTCAATGTTCATGTTCTTTTTTAGTTTTCAAAGTTTTGGCTAACACTTTTACTATTATATATTTAGTTACATTTTGCAATAATTGTCAAATATTTATTCACACAAGCTTTTTTTATATTTGTAATTTTTTTTTTTAATTTTAAGATGTTTTAAAAATATTTCTGGATATTTTGTGACGTGTTTAATATTGTGCAATACTTTTATAGCAAACAATTTGTTCGTAAACAATGTCTAAACATTTGCATCAAACAAAATCCATGTTTTGTGTACATATTAAATTCGTAATATTTTCTATCTTGAAATTTAGCTAAAAATGCAGATCAAGAATGAAGATACAATGAAAAACATAAAAATCAAGAATTTGAACATTTCTATACCAAATCAAAAAATATCGTTCTTCTGCGAAATTAATTTACTTGGATGAAGCACATCAAAATATGCCCCATTTTAAAATATTTTAATAAATATCTATGCTGTGAATTATAACGCTTTTAAAGTTGCCTTGAACCAGGATGTATAGCACTGGGGAGAGGTGGCCAAGCAAAGAGTAGGGAGTATTAATGGCTTCGATAATATTAATGTTGATAAGTTCGCCTTCGTGAAAGATGCAAGCATATTAAGATAAGTTATCCCAATCTTTGTTTATAAATTCCGGTAAGTAGATACATAATAGGCTGCGCCCATCAATAATGGAACGTCGGGTAGAACAAAAGGCGCCCCCGATATATATTAATAAAGGCCACCCCTTTAGCGAAGCGATCATCTTTAACGGACAACGTCTAAGAATTATTGTTATTATCTGGGAGCCTTAATTGAGTTAAAGATTCTGATTTATAGATGTTTCCTATTTAATTAACGCGGCATTAATTAGTTGAGATCTAATAGGTGTTGTATTTAATTAATATTGAATGTTAACGTCGGAAAAAATTATTAAAATTTACAATAATCTTCAAGAAAATAAATTAAATTAAAAGTGTCGATCTCAATTTTTTATACGCTTTTCTAATTCAATCTGAATCTCCCCCTCGTATACGCTCGTGAAAAAATTCATGAATACATCACCAATCCTTTTTTAATTTCAATCAATTTCGGATTTTTCCTCATCTTCGAAAGGCGCGACACGGCATATCAATTACATGGCTGCTTGGGTCCCGCGGCCCTCTTCAACGAGCATAAAAATGCACCCCCATACTTTTTTTTAAGAGAAAAGTTTTGCAAGCGATTAGTGCCCCACTTATTGCTTTCTCGTTAATCGGGAATCGCCGGTTGGAAATTGATATTGCAATTTTTATGTTGATTGGATATGGGGTTCCCTGGGATTTAAATAATAATAAAAAATGTGCGGAGCGAGGATGTCTTTAGCAATGTTGAATATTCATGAAGGTATAAAATTAAGAGTTTTCTTTGGAAAGCAGTTTTGATTGCTATTTATTTTATATCGTTATAATTCACAGGCAGTAAATAAAATCAATTATTAGTTTATTTTAACCTATGGATTTATAACAAATATCGATTCAAACTGATATTGAACTTGCTTTTAGTGAAAATAATAATTAATAAATGCCTAACAATTGAAACAAATAAGCAAAATATATTTATATTTAGTTGATAAAAATTGATACTTATTCTTGTTTTTAATTACAATACTTCTTTTATTTATTTGACATAATGAAAACAATAATTCCCGGAAATTGAACAGATTGTTAAATTTTTCTTTAATTTGATATGTTCCGGTTTATATGTTTATTTTTGATTATTTTGTTTTTTTTGTTGATAACGTATGTTTTACTGTTGTAATGGGTAACAACTGAAACAGGTACGGGTATTTTTTATATATGATATTGTTTAGGTTAAAATACATCATAAGATCCTACTATACCGCCGAAAATTTTTAAATTAGTATTTCCGGTTTTAGGCGAATTTATGGAACCCTTTAGTATTAGTAATACATTTAGATTTAGAGTTAGCGAGTTGTCATTACAGATTTATGGAAATTTAGCACTGGCCGTGGCTTTAAGGTTTGCCATTGAAAGTTCGTAATAATTGAACTTCTGTGGGAAAATCTTCAAATTCTATAGTATACGCATGCGCATTGTTCAAAGTGAACATAACAAGGTTACGTGAGCAAGCAGCTGGAACAGCAATTAACGTCAAACTCGACACAGACTATATTTAAAATTATATTTACTAGTAAATTTATTTTTGAAGCTAAATCGCTTGGATAAATTCGACATTAACCGAAAATAACATTAATATTATTTTCTCAAATGAATATTTTTACAATTTTGGATTTATTTGTCTATTATACGTATAAATCCCAATTTTCAAAAGTCAGTTACTATGTAAGTAAATTGGTAATAGTCCTGGCATTATTACCAGTAACTTTCTGGTAATATTACCCACTGTGCCATGCAAAACGCCGTTCAATAAATATATAACCGTAAATAGGGTGATTCATGATATATTGAAATAGTTTATTCTGCAAATATATTGCGTAGGTAATAAATGATAGTTGTCATTTATATAAAACCTAACCTAACCAAATAAAGTCTAACAATATTTGCAGAAACAATGCTAGTAACAATTGCATCCATAAATTTTATGACACAATTACTGTGCGGGTGGGCAAACAACTCCAGTCAAAACTATAAATGACCCACTTACCCACGCAATTATTGTGTAATCCAAGTATTGAATATATCCCAACTAGTACTGTTACTATAAATAGATATCACCGTGCAATAAATGTTAATTGACATTAATAAAAAATTAACCAAACTTAAAAGCTCATCTGATATTCATCGTATGGTGCAAAATATTTGAAGAAACAATGCTAGTAGCAATTACATTCAATAATTGGATAACACAATTACTGAGCATAGCAATGGTTCACTATATTTCAACCTATTGATCTCATTACTTTATTGGATGTAATTTCTACTAGTGATGTAAATTCTGCAAATATATAACACCAGATAATTAATGTCAGTTGTCATTTTTATAAATTCTAACCTATCTTATATAAATGAGATATGAGATTCACCTTACAATTTGCAGGAACATTTCTAGTCGGAATTACATTAAATCATTGGATGACACAAGGGATAGTCACTATAGTCAAAACTATTGGTCTAACATTTTTTACTACGGTGATGCACTCACCAACGCACACATTGAGTTATGCAATTATTGAATGTAACCACCACTCTAAATGATTCTGTAAACACATAGATACGATAAATGTAAGCGATAAATGTCAGTTGTTATTTATATAAATCCTAACCTAATATCTCATTTAAAATGTATCGTATGATGCAATATATTTCCAGAAATATCACTAGTCATCAATTGGATGACACTATAGCTAGACGGATAGGTGGGATGTTAAACTATTGGTCCAATATTAATTACATTAGTGACAAATCAACTCGCATAACTACTGTGTCGTCTAATTATTGGATATAATTCCTACTAGTGCTGTTCCTGCAAATAGATATCATCAGTCGATAAATGTCAATTGCTAATTATTTGAATCCTAACCTAACTCATTGAAATAAAATATGAGGTTCATTGTAAGTTCTAATATATTTTCAAAAACGTTGCTAGTACTGTTTACATCAAATAATTGAATATTATTAAACACAATAGATAGATAGATAGATAAATAGATAGATAGATTTATTCATGAAAGCCAAATATATTTGGATATAAAAAGTCAAAGAGCAATACAACTACAAATATTATAAAATAGACTGTATATATCTTAAAATTCTAATAACATTAACTATATATGTAAAATAGGAGCATTTAAAAATTCTTCGTTGCTGTATTATGCGTTTGACAATAGATAGTTTTTAACTGATTTAAATTTAGAATAATATAAAGATCGGGTTTCAACTTTCAGTTTATTAAACAATGCAATGCCGGTATTAAAATAAGATTTGTGAAATAGTTGGATTCTGTGTAAATCTACTGTCAACGATGATCCATGCCGTGTATTATACTTGTGGTGTTGAGAAGGTGTTTCAAAATCTGTTGAATCGTAAAATCTATACGTAGCAGAGAGTCTTGCAAACATATATTGATGGTAGCGTCAAAATTTTGTTCTCAATAAAAACGTCCTCACATAAATCCCTATAACGCAAATTATGTATCTGATGGCACAATTGTCACATGAAATGCTTTATATCGTGTTCTTTTTTTCCAAATAGTAGAAAGATCTTTCAAGTTTGAAAATAATTGAGGACAGGTTGTTTCTGATTTGAAAGTTATATTGGTATTGTCGTCTATTAACACACGCTTTAATTTTTGTGACAAATCATCCACAGACCGAGTTACTACTTATTTTTTTTTAATTGGGATTTTCCTGATTACAGTTGACTGTAGGCATGTTTATGAAGGAACGATATTTCTTTTTGAAAATTGAATTAATAAACAAGCTGGGATAATCATTTTCTAATAGTTTTTCCTTCAGAAAATTTTGGTTCATTATGATAATATTGATTTTTTTGTGACAATTGGTAATTAGAATTGAAGTTTAGTGACCTGTTACAGGTTATTGGTTTCTTGTATAAGTCTACTAAAATATTATTGTTTTGTTTAATTAATAACAAGTCAAGAAAAGGAAGTTTGTCATTGATGGATTTCTCTATTGAGAAATTAAGATTATTGTAAAAATTGTTAAATTTCTGTAATACAGATCAATATTTAAATTTTTAGAACAATAAATGTATCATCCATGTAAATAGAAAAGAACAGGACACTAAAATTCAATTCAGTTAATGAAACGGTTACTAGTTTATCTATGACTAGCATGGCGAGAATGGGGCTAATCGAGGCTCACATTGGTGTACCTAAAATATGTTTACTATTGAAAAAATGTTCTATAGTTTCTAAAAATAAATGTTTGTCTATTGAGGTGAACATAGAAATTGAGTCCCAGCGATCATCAATAATCCTCAAAATGAACTCATTTGGAACATTCGTGAACAACGACTCCACATCTAATGATATCAAATCATAGTCGTTTTTTTCACGACTTCTATAGAATTTTTTACATTAAATTTCAAAGGAGCGATATTGCTGAGAATCTTCGCGAAAAACTTAGACAACTTATAATCAGGGAAATCGATGGAAGAAACAATTGGTCTGAATGGACTATTATCTTTGTGAATTTTTGGTAGTCGATAGAGTTTTGGAGAAATCGAATTGTTGGTTTTTAATGACCGAAATTGGGAATCTGTAATGTAATTCCCGTTTAATAATTTTTTCAGGAGCAAATTAGTATTTTTTGTGTTGGATCTTTTCGTAATAGTAGGTAAGTATTTTCGTCCGCGATTAATTGAGACATTTTTCCATGTATGCAGTACGCTTGAGTATAACAGTTTTATTGCCCTTATCTGTTGAAGTCAAAATCAGATCTGGATTGTTTTTTATGATTTTTTTTGTTATGATCATTTTTAGATATTGAGCCTAATTACCAAAAAAAAAGAATTATCAGCGAAATACTACATATCAATAATAACTTTACTTGTAATTTTAAGATAGACACGTCGAATCTTAACATTATCTATCATAATATAATTAATCGAAATTTAAATGTTACTCTTTTCTCAGTCTTCACAACCGTGTGTAACCTTGTTTGTTCGTATTAAAATTGAAATGAATCTGCACAAATAAAAACGATCGCATATACAAAAAAACTATCCGCCGGATAGAAATAAAACCATACATATTTAATAAAAATAGCAACTAAAATCACTCTCCGCTAAGATGTCCGAATAAGTTTTAATACGAACAAACTATGAATTTTTATTTCAATTAATTAGTAAATGACAACGTATCAATTTGATTCTTTCAACAATGTGTTTTATCTACAAGCAGTATACACTTATATTAATGTGTTATTTATATATTTATTTTTGTTTAAACACAAATCTTTTATTGAAGGTTGAGTTGTCCTGTCCATTTTACAATTATTTTAAATGTACCAATTGTTCATAATTATAGTACTGAAGAAGGGACGTATTCCGAAACGTTTAACAAAACTTAAAAAAATAGTCACGACATATTGTTTTCTTGTCCTATGTGCCGTGAAAAATATCATATTTATATATAACTAAAGTATTTTATTTTTACTTTGTTCATTATTTTTTCTTTAATATTATCAATATCGATATTTATAATATCATATGATAAAAGTTTTCCAATATTGCTATAGTATCATTGTATATTATTATATTGCGGCTATTACATTGCTTCTTCATTATTTAAGATAATTTCGTGCTAGTTCATTCATAAATGGCTACAATAAAAATAATTTAGCGTAAAGAAAATGGCAGGATTAATCGCCTCCGCGGGCCCATGCACGTGTATGTTTATAAAGTGAGGGGAAATTGGGGTGGGGGTGCTCGTTATTTAAGTGTGTACGCCTCGTGTTACCCATATAATACAGACTGTAACAGTTGTAGGTTCTAATATATTCCATTAATTTCTATCTACATCACCCCATTAAAGTTATAATTCATTTTATTTCTGAACACATTCGTATGAAATATTAAGCTTTACATTGTAATACTTTATCCGGGAGTATCCATCGCGGAGTATTAGCCTTTGTCATGAATACAAAGTGGCCATTCGGACCCGATGCTGAGCTCCATCCTCCTCTCCACGGCCGGCGGTCCGCATCCGTCCATCTCTGTCGGCACGTCCGTCCCCGAAGAAAACAAATTAGCGACCCTCTGCCGCGACTCTTTATTTTAAAAACCGCCCGCATAATATATTGGCTGCGACCCGGAATATGCTGATTACGCTCGACGTGTGTATGTGTATATGTGAGTGTGTGTGCTTTTTTAATTGTCCTCCCTTTTAACTTCCACCTTTGTATTTTATCCTCGGATTGTAATTGATGTCGCGTAGACATATTCGCATTACGTGAACACAACTCCCTTTAGTGGTATAATTTTTAATTATTTTTTTAATGTCTCCCAACAAAATAAAAATACCTACACATTTCATTATACGTACCGTCATATATGTCAAATATGTTTAAACTTTTGTCCGTGTATTTTAATGTATAAAATCTTTTATATAATTTAAAAATTGTTTGAATATCAACATGTCAAATTAGCACAAATAACAGCAAATTAATATATAATTTAATTTTTAACAACGTAATTAATGAACAATTACGAAAAACATAAATAAATTGTGAAAAAAAACATAAGCACGTAGCAACGGAACAATTATTCAATGTTTCGGTATCTGTTGATATGTTATAAGGAATTGATGTATTAATGTAAATTATGCAGAGTGGCCAAATTAAAAGCGGAAAACAACTAACAATTATGCAAAAATGACATTGGAATGGATTGTAGGTGGGGGTTTAAATGTCTTAGCAAAAAATGCTTGTAATTTTAATAATACAATACATTTTGATTTACAAACATTTTGGGAACTAGATCAGGCTAATTCAGTATCGCATAAAACTATTGAAGATGTAAAACGTGAACAACACTTTATTGAAAATTATAAGCGTACAGAATCAGGTCAATTTATACCGAAACTGTCTTTTAAAGAAACCAATCAAACGTTGGGAAATTCAAAACGTGCTGCTTTGAAGCGTTTCTATAACCTTGAAAATAAACTTATTCAAAATAATGAATATGACAATTATCGCGATTTTATAAAAGAATACATTGACTTGGGACATATGACCGAAATTAAACAAGACAATATTGAAAACAATTCTGCCTATTATCTACCACATCATTGCATTTTAAAGCCAGATAGCCTCAAAACTCAATTACGCGTGATATTCGATGCATCTGCTAAAAGCGACAATGGTACATCACTAAATGATCTGCTCATGACTGGGCCTACTTTGCAACAAGAATTGTTTAACATCTTAGTGCGGTTTCGAACATCTTGTCACGTACTGTCGGCA
>JARJEC010100371.1:0-15547 GCA_030264575.1 Tachinus sp. AB-2021
TCCCTTGGCAAAAACTCTTGGACTTCATAGAAGAGACAGAACTGCTAAAGGTGTAAGATGTCAGAAGTGCATAATAGGACCATCAGGACCGTAGTACAGGGACGCTTGACAAACCACCCCAGAAAAAAATCAGCCACCGCAAGGATTGATTAATAAAGAGCTTGATCAATTAAGCTCAATCGATCAACTAGTAACAACGCAGATGTTAATTACGCAAACAGCATATTGTCATTAAATATTAACGAGTCAATAACAACCTGATTTTACCAATCAACAAGTGTTGATTAATTAGTCAAGTGGGTGGCATATCCAGTATGGCCGTTATCTAATGTTTGCAAAAATTTAGCATCGTTAGGCGCGGTTTTTTTCTATTTTTTGAGTAACAACCTTTAACTGAACACACACATATCTACATAAACGCGGCTGAAGGACCTCGAGGTCGATGCCCAGTTCGGCAAACTCCAACAATTACAAGTAGTAGTAGCAGTACTACTAAAGATTAAAAAATATCATAAATATCTTAAATCAAAATCAATTTTTTGGATATAAAAGTAAATTGTTTAAAAATAACAGCAAAAATAAACAGAAGAAAACAATTGCCTTCTTTCTTTTGCTGCCGTTTATAATGTTGATAACAATCTTTATTTATTCCAATATTCAAAAGTTAGTAAAAATACATATTTAAAATAGAAGCACAGTTAAAAATAATTGAATAATTATAGCAAAATAAAAATATAAATTAAAACACGATTCAAGCAAAAATAATTTAAAATGTAACATTGAGATACTCTCATTTATGCCTAAAGATATGACTTGAAAACTTTTTAATTGTTTCTATTGATTGTTTTTATACAAAATTAAAAATTAAATTGAAATTTATACGCAAAAGTGTTTTCTGCTGCTTTAGCCAAACTATTCAAAAGGAAAATCCACTTTGTATTAATTATTATTTATTTAATAATTTTACGATCAAATTCATTCTACTCATCAAAATCATGAATGGTTAACACGGGTCAGAGCTATTTAAATTTAAGTATTATATATCATGATTGGATGAAATTTAATAAATATCGGTAAATATTATTTATGGCTTTCAATATCATCTCGCCTACCCTCGGGAATTCCAATGCAAGCGGAATATTGATGTTAGAGCATTATATAACTATTGATTTCGAATAAAAAAATGTTTTAACTTTTGATGTATGTTGTTGCAGGTTTAGATAGCGGTTTCATTTCTGATCGAACGGAATGTTTATTAAATAATTTATTTTTGTGTATTTATGTTTATGGTCTCTACTCAAAACACATGTTTGATATTACCGTTTTGCGGTATCAGCAAACGTGGCTACACTGTATTACTACTAATCAAGCAACCGAAAATGTAAATAGGGCACGTGCGAAATTATGCAATGCATGTGGGATATGAAATTTGTTCCGCTGTTGAGAACAAATTGATATTTACATTCGTTTAATTCATGTAATTTCAGCATTCATAAAGTTGGATTTAGATACTATTACGGCTTCCCAAATATGTTACGAGAGTGTATAAATTTCCTTAAAAATATTACACTAAACACAGAAATATTTTGGAATTGATTTTATGATTTAATAAAAATTTATATTATTTTTACTAATCTTTTGACACCAAAGAAAGTTGCAAATAAATAAAAATATTAAAACGATTAAAATCGGTGATCAAATTTTTTTTTTGTATTTTACATTTACCCGAACTCATATTCCTTATGCTTCAACATTAAAGTTTTGTTTCAATAATACTAACTTGTTTTGCTTGTCGTAGCACTATGCGGATAAATTGGTTTTCAATCGGGTAGCCCAAATAAAATAGCAAATTTGCAGTTTTAACTCCACTGTACGTATATATTCGAATAATGCGTTCTCTGGCGAAAAGTTACTGAATGACTATGAATTTGACCATCTTAAGAAAATGATAGATTCAAATGCACAGGTTTTGTAGCAATACAAGGAATTTTATATACCAAGCACAACTACGTACATAACCGGAAAAGTAAATGGCCAAAAACACTCTTTGAGCTACTAGTAATAATTCATAACAACACATAGATGTCGAAATATATATGGTTTGTGAATAAGATAAATTGAATAAAATACTTGATCGAATCGACCGTTACTAAGTGATAATTCATAATGCAGGATTTGAAATAAACTACTATGTCTTTTATCACAATTTATTTAGTTTCACATTTCACACCGTGACTGCAGTTTCGAATGAACCTCAGTCTTCATCAGACGTTACATGTAACGTAGTAGTCTATTTCAAATCCTGAATAAAATGCTTTTCTTATTATATTTGTGGAGTTTAAATTTTATAATTTTCAGAATGAATCTAGTAATAATTTCCAACTTAAATTATAGATTTGTTTTTTAAATAATCAATTTAGAAAATATGTTTTGATTAAAAATAAACTATTAAATTTTTGCATGTACCAATCCAGAAATTTTATCAATAATACTAAGCCATAATTGAATAACTAAAGTATAACTTTTCATATTTAGACAAAACGGATTTTCTGATAATTTTTTTGTCACTGTTTTTTTAGGGATTCTTGAAATTCATATTTGTCGGACATTTTTTACATTGCATTTTATCAATTTCTGTTTTATTGCAATTAAAAATTCATTTAATTATTAATCATTCTGGTTTTGCACTTTTCTTATTGCAGTAAAATTTCCATCATATAATTTTAAGTTTTAATAAAAAATAACATTATCTGTAATTTGTTTACTCTTATAGTGTTTATGTATTATATTTTATTGCAAATTTTTTATTTATTTAATTGCTGATTTGCAAAATATATGTTTAATGTAAAAGAAACCAATCAAGGCCATAGCCTTGAGGTGCAAATGATGGCCTGTTTTTATTTATACTGCATAATTATTAAGATCCATATAATTATAATACAATAATTATGTTTATGTTATATAGCATTCTTCAAAATGAATTGTGTGGAAACATCAATTTTGAGTAAATATTTTTTGCTCTAGATATCGTAGAAAATTTCAAGAGTAACAAGCCGTGTACATAAGCTGCATGAACTAAAGGACCCCAAGAGCTCGTTAGCCAGTTGGATAAAACCCAATAAATAATACTATTACTACGATCACTACTACTACTACTTTCTTTTATTTAGTTTTATAAAGCGGTTTGATTAAGCGTCATTAAAAGGTTTATCCTACCACAAATTTTACGTTTTAACTCGAATATTGACTTACTTGCAACACATTAAAAAGTGATTAGTGAAATCGAAACAAAGAAAAATTGTGATTGCAATATAATATTTCATATTAGGTTCAATTAAATTTTATTATTTTCATATTATTTAGTTAATAAAAATTAATAAAATAAGAAAATGTCTTATTCAAAATAATATGAAATTCAAACAATTAAAATGTATTCAATATATAAAGTTCATATTTGGTGGAATTCAATTATATTTATTTTAAAAATAATAAAATATTATTTTACTATGCTTTAAAGTTTCAACATTAACATGAACTTTAAAAATAAAAAAAGAATTGTGAGTGTGCTCGAAACAGACACAGTTTGTTTACTTCTAAACAAAATAATTTTATTATAATATAATTATACTGACTATTTTCCTATATAATAATAAAACAATCACATCAAGCTATTTTAAAAATGTTGACAAATCAGATTCCTCTTACACTGAAAATTGCACATGTGCATGAATTACACTGACAATTGCACTTGTGCAAGAATTACAGCGATAATAGCATTGGCACTAAGAAACGTAATCAGTATAAAAACGAATTTGACAAATGAATTAATATCTGTCAGATGTATAACCTCATCAATGTACACATATCAGATTAATTAATATTGGCCAGTATCTGATATTTCTAAGTTTAATCGAGCTCGGGAAATAGTCTACTAAATATATTTTATGGAATGAATATTATTCAGAAAAGTTTGCATTTAATATATGGTTTTTTAAAAAAACCGCATTTATTCAATTTAATTATAATTTCATTTTCAAAGTGCTTTTGATCAATTTGCAATTGAAATAAAAAGTTTAATTTATTGGCTACAAATGAACGAATTTTTATTTATTAACTTTATAACGTGGCTACAGTTTACTAAGATAAAAATATGAAGCATTATTAGTTTCTCACAATTTTAATCATAAAAGAAATATTTAACGTACGTTTTTTTAATTAATAAATAGTTGGTCGGGTGGGTGGGTCATAAAGATAAATAATCTGGGCCACCAAAATAGCCCACCCACCCGCCCAACTATTTATTAATTAAGAGATTGGACTATAAATCTTTATTGTGGTTAAATTTAATTTAAAGAAATATCTCAGGTGGTTAGATTGACCAATTTCTTATTACGCATTCCCTGGGTGGGCGGGCGGGTTACTATGGTACTAAGTATTAGTCCAGATTATATGATTTTGTAACTTGGATTGGATTTTAAATCTTTCTTTTGTGGTTAAATTTGTAGAAATATCTTAGGTGGTTTGATTGACCAATTTTTTAATACGCATTAGCAGTGTGGGCGTGCGAGTCACTATGGTATTAAATTTTATATAGTCCAGATTATTTGTTTGTGTAACTTGCTTGGATTGGGCTTTAAATCTTTCTTTTGTGGTTAAATTTGTAGAAATATCTCAGGTGATTTGATTGACCAAAGTTTTAATACGCATTAGCTGGGTGGGCGTCCGAATCACTATGGTATTAAATATTATATATTCCAGATTATATGTTTTTGTAACTTGCTTGGATTGGACTTGAAATTTTTCTTTTGTGGTTAAATTTGTAGAAATATCTCAGGTGGTTTTATTGTCCAATTTTTTATTACACATTAGCTGGGTGAGCGGGTGGGTCACTATGGTATTAAGTATTAGTCTATATTATATGTTTTATAACTTGCTTACCGACTTAGCGATGAAAATTTTACATTAACCCTATCTGTTTTACAATTGCAATTTGTAGAAATATCTCAGGTGAGGTCTAATTTGTTCAATTTTTTTATTACTCAATAGATGGGCAGGTGTGCGGGTCCCTATGGTTTTACTAGTCCAGGTTATTTATTTTTGTTACTTGCTTACACGCCTATATATTTATTAATCAAGAAATTTGATATTCAAATTTGTTCTTTTGTGATTAAATTTTTAGAAAGATCAGGTGGGTTTATCTACCTGGCTTATTAACATCTCTTTGACCACCAGTTTGACTAAACCCAGGAGTTTCTGGTCTTCCGCTTATCCAACTTGTCCAACTCTTCCCTGTGCACCACTTTGTTCAAATCTAGAAACTCCTGGTCTTACACCGACTACGTCACTTGTATGCTCCTTAATTATACATTATATTTTCACAACATCCATAACATACAGCTGCGTAATACATTTAGCTCCAATCCTGCGCGGATCACTTGAATGCATATTTTGAAACACTTGCTGGTCTGGAAAATCGATCCCGGGAGTGCAGTTTGTCTCTGATTGTATTTGTTAATATTACCATCACCATAACAATCCGAACCACTACATCGAGCACTCTTATTTTGCGCCTGTCCCATTCCACTAGATCCACCTCAGATTAAATAAAAATATTAAGCTTGTATTCTAAAAGAATTTTCAATACTTCCTAACCACCTATGTAGAACCATTATCAGTAACCGAAAATTCCGTCTTACCAAGCTCTGCATAATTTCCAAAATTCAATCTCAATCAATACTATTTATTCATCATAATATTTTCTCGCAATTGATAATATAATTTTAAATTAGAGATCACAATGCGTATTAAAACTTTTCCCCCATATGTTGGTGGAGGATAGTATAAAAGTAAAGTTGAATCCGGACGGTCTGTTTGACATACTTCGCTTGCTCTTATGTTATATAATTTTTATTAATATTTTTGAATTTTGCCGGTTTTGACACCGTTTAACACTGATCACGCATTTGACCATCTCAAAAGCGCCATCTATCGGTTTTTTATTTTCTCTTCTCTTAGTAATACATTCGTATCTTTGATGTGTTTTAGAATTTTTTAATGATACATAAACCAAAATATGCAGATTTTAGAGATCTACAAATGAGCTTTTATGAAATTTTGTTAGAAATTTCATAGTTATCTTGTAAATAGACAAAATCCTTTTTTTTAACATTTCTAATGCATTTTTATAAGTTAGGTATTAAAATATTGATCCAAAACTAATTTAATTTAATTTCAAGGGTTAAATTACTATAGAATTGAGCAATTGTCTTTTTTTATTTGATATTATGTTCAAATCGAGACGAGTTTATGGCGATTTTGAAATTAAATGAATTTTTGGGCGGCACAATTAGAGCTTACTAACATATTCCGCAAATTTCAGAACGCTATCTTAAAAACTGTTTGAGTTATGCGTGACACACACATCTCTCTCTCTCTCTCTCTCACACACACACTATCTCTCTTTCACAAAACACACACATAAATACATACATACATACATACATACTTACATTTTGCTAATAACCACTATATAAGACTCGGGAACCTTCAAAACCTATGTTTTTGTTGAAATTTTGTGTTTTTGGTAAGAATCCAATTCTTTGCCATATATAGGGGAAAAATAAAAATATTAAAATGATACAAATTTAATAATTTTATATAAATTCATCAATGTCTCTACAATGTTTTTTATTTGTAACATATTTTTATTTGATAGATATTGATTGCATCGATTGTAAAACTAATCCAATAAGTAATTATTAATAAACTTCGTTTCACAAAACATACATTTAAATAATTGCAACGCATTAACAATTCAAAATAAAACCAATTAAGCTATATTTTATTCAAAAATATTATATAATTAAAATGAATGTTGTATATAAAATATCTTATGATTGAATTAATCAAAATAAATGTTTAATGCAATGAATATTTTAATTTACAGATTAAACATAACGAGGAAAATAAGCTAAAAGAATTTTCTTTGAAATTATTAATTAAAACCCAGCAGCTAATTATTAATTAGTCGCTTCGTTGGAGATTAATTCAAAATGAATATTTGCTGAAATGTTATAATCTTCTACTCTTATAATAAATATCAACAATCTTAAAATTCAATGAAAGCATTTATTTTAAATCTGCTTCTGCATAAGGAATGCAGTAAGGATAACTACATTCTCTGTTTTTTATATTATAATCGTATATTATATTTTGCGATAAAGTTGGCAAATTACAAATTAGTGTTTTGTTAGACAGTTTTGTTTAATAAAGCTTATTATATTTATAAAAAAATTAAATGATGGAAATGTATATGTATAATATTTTAAAATATTTGCTCAAACAAATTTTATTTAGTATCTACATTCAATTGATAGTGCCTTATGGAAATCGTTTTCAAACTACATCCAATATTTACCGGCAGATTTATAAAAATATGGAATTGCATTTCTGATATCGAATTTTTAAGCTGGGTTTTTCGGTTGAATACAAAGTTGTTTTAACAAAATTGGACGTAGTTTATAAGTCTGGGAAGAGAGGCTAAAATAAACCAGTATTTGATGAAGTCTTATAAAGTGCTAACTAAATTCCAACTTTGATCTATTTCAAGAGTACTTTTATGAAGTATGTGCTTGTTTCTGGCATATTAAATGATTTGCAAAATATAGTAGTACAAGCATATTGTATTACTAACATACTTAGCCATTTTAACTTTTATGCAAAACACAGAGAAAAGGTAAGGTTTGAGTATCCTTTATCAAACTACACACAAGCAAGCATACTGGGAGATGTAATTCATTAAAACGCACCAACTGAAATAATACGAAACACAAAATTCTGTCATGCAAGATAAAAAGCATTGCGCAAACATTGCACAAAAACATTTTTCAACGGAAACCATATTTTCACCGTCCGAGAGTCTTACTACGGTTATCCGTTTAAAATTTTACTTGTTTTATTAAAAAAGTTGCTATATTTTTACGTTACGATCTATTTGTTTCTCCTTTTCCGGCCGCACTTTTTATGGCTCCAAAACGAAATTCGCGTGTTTTATTGTTTCCTCCTTTCCCAGTAGGAAAGTTTTCTACTGCTCCTTTATCGATTGCCGTTTATGATTGGATTGGTATCAATCTGTATTTCGCTTGTGTAAGTTGAAAAAATATATTGTGAACGATTTTATTTTTATTATTTATCGCTTGTTTGCTTTACGATTTCTAGTTAACTAGAAAGAAAATAATAAAAAAGAAAAATGGGGGAAAAGTGCATAACCAGTTAGTTTTATGATGATGAAGGAAATTTTTCCTGGTTCATTGATTTTATGTATTAGCACTTTTTTTAGTGTCGAGTTTTTGGCAAAAACTTTTTATGCAATTATTCCGTCGAACCAACTTTCACAGAAATTAAACAATGATCATTGATTTTTATTTTAAACAGTTACATCGATAAAAGCCAAGTTGATAAAATTGCAGCAATTTACATGTCAGCGCACATATAACAAAATATTTTGATATTATACTAAGTACTGATTTTTTCTATTTTAAATAGGAACACAGAGACTTATCCTTAGTTGGACAAATAAATGGAAAACAAACAGTACTTTAACCATTTATTCCCATAATTATGAAGCAATCATATTGACCCGTTCCCAATTATTTGACAAATCTGATTCACCTTACAGTGATTATTTTGACCTAATTCAAATACAAGCTTCTGATTGGCTCAGACAAGCGAATTGATGTTTCTGTATTCTCTATGGCGTTCATGATTCCGTAACTGAAAATCAAATTGCCGTGAGCCAATTGTAAATTTAACATAACTGTATGTACAATACATATTACTATACATAATAAATAAAAAGTTATAACGATAACATTTTTTATGATAGTATCAAATACAACTCGTGTACTTTAATATTTATTGCAAATTTGATCTATTTTTCTTAATAAATTATGTTGCTTTAGGAAACCATATAATTCCAAGCAAGATAATTTATGTCTCAAACATTTTATCCACGTCAATCATCAACACACTTGTTGTATTTCTTATGAAAATTGCACACGAGAAACAATTACAGCGATAAGTGCAATGGCACTAAACAGCGCAATTAATATAAAGTAATTAAATTTGACAAATCAATTAATATCATTATGTGACGTACATGTATACATTTGACAAATTTAATTTATCTCTTGATTGGTAAATAGTCTACTAAATATGTTTCGTGTAATGTCAATTATTCTCTTCGACGTATGGTTGCCTTTAAGGAATTGCGCTATCATATATGCAAAATGACTTTGATTGCCAAAGCAAATTTTTATCTTAATTTATTAATTTTATAATCTCACTTAATAATGTACAGGGTGTTTGAAAAGTAATGTATAAATTTGGACAATTTTGTATTATGTATATATTTGAACATTGCTCGGACTTATCTTGATTGATTTCAATAAAATGCCACTTTTTAAATAGTTTTTGGTTTTAATAACTTAATTTTTTCTATGCAATAACGGCATTTATATATTTTTAATACAAACTTCAATTTTTTCATCCGGAATTTGAAATAGCTATATTTATGCGGGTTTGACAAAAATAGCATTAAACGCTACAGGCAACCGGTATTACAACGCTAAGCTGGTAATTAAATCTTAAAAGATTAAGTAAAAAGATTTATAATTATAATTATTCAAGTTCAAAGTTGCCACAACTTGCAACAATCAAATGCATATGTTTGTTTTGCTTCCATAGAGCTTATCAGTAATATATTATTATTGAAACTTTTATAATTCATTAAAGTATATAAATATTTTTTAACGATTTAGACCACAGACGCGAATCATAAAGTTTGAAAAACAACTTTATGATTCGAGACGCTCTTCTGCACTTAAAAATTTTAAAGGACCACCCAAACAATGTATATGTTATATTCGGGCTCGTATTTAAATATTTAGAAATGAATTCTTCCATAAACATGCAATTGATTTAGTTTATTAAAATGTATTTTATTGAAAAATAAAATAAAAATTTAGTTAATTTAAAAATCTACGGTTTTATGATGCTATGCAACGTTATATGACGGTATAACATCATTAACATTTAATTGTAATTTAATTATTGTAAAAATAATATTTTTGTATCATTGTTTCAGGTGAGTACTAAGTATACAATACTAATCTTCGGCAATTTTGGGGCGGATGATTTAAGGATAAAGCCATTATCCTGTATTTTCTGCTGTAACTCTCTTTCGAGCGCAGGTTATTATTCGGTAACCGACGACATAACCGCAATGCAGTAAGGTAGGATCATATGTTATGAATCGATAAGTGGAATTGGCATTGGTCATATGGTGTGAGGCTGGTTGTGAGTAGTGGATGATGGGTGGCGTGTGGTGAGTGGTGAGTATTGGGTGGGTTATTGTAGGACGTGTGTACTGGGTAGTACGCTATGGGTTATAGGTCGTGTTAATGATCGCAGCGGGGTGGGGGGTTAAGTTTCAGCCATTTTGGCGCAGATATTCAGCATAAACCATTATCCTGTATTTTTTGCTATAACTATCCTTCAAGTTTAGGTAATTATTCTGTGGTCGATGACATAACCGCAATGGAATTAAGTTTATTATGATATAAATCGATGAGTAGAATTGCAATTGATCTTGAGCGGCGTGAGGTTGGTGGTGAGTAGTGATTTGTGGATGGTGGGTTGCGTGTGGCGTGTGGTTAGGTTAGATTAGGTTAGGTTAGGTTAGGTTAATATCTGAACGGCGTGAGATTGGTGGTGAGTAGTAATTTGTGGTGGGTTGCGTGTGGCGTGTAGTTAGTATGTAGTAGGTTGCAAGTCCTGCTCGTGGATTGTGTGCTTTGATGGGTTCTGCGTTGCGAGTTGTGGATTGAGGTTGGGGCCGCAGGTCATATTTAATAATTTATAATGAAAGTAATGGAAATTGAATTAATATTTTACTTCTGGTCCAAGCATACTCACTCACCATTTTTAAACTTTTTTAATAATTGTTTTTTCAAAAAAGAAATTTAATTTTTCTTAAATTAAAGCAAAATTTTCTTGAAATACGCAAAAGATATGTTTTTTAGATAATCAAAAAAGTAAAAAATTTAGAAAACTCTGGAAAAAAAAAACACAGTACACAAAATCCGAATATAGGATTTATTTTTAAATTGAAGCCAATTCTATTTTTGTATATCTTAAACTTTATACTATGTGATTTATTTATGACTGTTTATGAAAATTTCTAATCAAAAATCACACAGATGTTCAAAATACGATATTGAGTTTATCTTACGTTTATTCTATTCAGGCATCTATCTGATGATTAATGATGCCCCAGTGTGGTAAAATACTTGCCGCAGTATAGTTAAACAAATATAATTTTGAAATCTATATATATATATATATATATATATATATATATATATATATATATATATAGTGTGTGTGTATGTGTGGGTGTGTGTGTTTTATTCAAGTTATAATGCAAATTTAAGGAGTATTTGTTGATTTGTTTGTTGACGCTGATCTCAACAATGAAATATGTAATAAACAATAATTTTAATAACATTTATTGTATTAATTGACATGTTACTTAAATATAACATTAAATTAATAAAAATAATATTAAATTAATAAAAAAAATTATGTAAAATGCACATTTATATACAAATATTAATAAAACCTTGAAAAAATGTATTATATATTATCAATGAATTTGTTCTTAAAATCTATTATCGTATGCATAAAATTTATTAACGTATACATAAAATCTATTAACTTATACATAACATCTATTAAATTATACATAACATCTATTAAATTATACATAAAATCTATTAATGTATACATAAAATCAATTAACGTTTACATAAAATCTATCAACACGTTAATGAACGTTATACATTAAATTTAATCAAGTTGTACATTGAGTTAATGTACTTTTTATTGATCTATAAACTGTTTGTAGATCCATGAAGAACATAATAATACCTGGTTTCTTGGTTGAAAATTAATGAACTTTTTAACAAATACTATTAATTTTTAATAGAATACGTACCTTGTTGGTTCTGTGTAGCATATTTAGTTTTAAATTGCCTATGGACACGTCGGGCATGTACGGTATTAGAGAATGTTGCAAGTTTTGTGCGATTACAGCACTTGCTACGCATTGTGCTTCAATTTTTCATACTTAAGCTGCAATATTTACTTTTGCGATTTACATCGTAAATAGCTATTTAATTTTTTAAATGTAATTTATTTTAAATTTATGCATTTTGGAAACACAATTCTCGTAAAATAGTTGTTTATTTTGTTGCGTCTCAAAACTTATAAATACTTATAAATTAAGTCAAAAATTGGAAATCTTTTTTTACAAAAATCAATCATAAAACAAACCAAAAGTTTTATTTTCTTGATGTTTTTCTAACCTAAAAACCGTTCATTATGTTTAATATATATATATATATATATATACAAATTGATGGTTCTATTGAAAACGAAGAAAACAAATATACATTTTGGTCAAAAATTCCTGTCTGCCTATTAGAAAGTTTGTTTAAAAGAGGTAATTTACTTATTTTTGATAAATTTTTATGTTTTTTATATTTTACCTTTGCATATTGTCCGATTAATATGAGTTGACCATTACTAGAAATTTTACTGTACGCAATTTATTGAAGTAATAATATATTAAAACACAAGTGGCGGAAGGCACCTTATTGTTTACATATTAATTAAAAACATTATATTTAAACATAATTAGTAATGCTATTAACAATTTATATTAATTTACGAAGTTATCAATGACTTTTAAATTTATATGACAACCAATAAATCACTCAGAATTATTACAATTTTTGTTCTTTTTGATAGGTTACGATCAATTTATATTCATTATATTCATAATATTTTAAATACAATTTGAGCTTATAAATTATAGTTTTTATAATTTATACGTTCCAGTTAGTTTAACAATTGCATAAAGTCAGTATAAGTTATAAATTGTTTTAATTTATTTATTTATCACAGTGCATTGGTTTTATTTCCTAATATATATATAACTAAAAACGATGTCATAATGAAGCCTCTTCTCGAACTAAAATTTATGCAAGAATGTGATATTCTTGATGTCAAAAAAAAAGATTTTTTATATGTACTATTTTTGCTTACTTATATATATAAATTTACTTATAAAATACATATAAAAAAACTGAATTTTTTGCGACACTCACTTTTGAGAATCACTGGTTTAGATTGAAAACGTGATTGGTAAAATTTAACGTATATTTATGCAGGATATTAAAAAAGTCAGAATAATCAATCAATTTGATACAAATTTCGGCTCTTATTATAAATATTAAAGTAATAACATATTTGCAAGCCATTTACTTTGCAAATAAACATTAGCTTTGATGCGGTATAATTGAAAAAATGTCATGCTGTGAGATTTTCGCCAAATAAAATAATCCGATGTATTTTTTTTGTAAAAGTCCTCGTTATAGTTAAGGTTCTGCATGAAGCGGGTCGTTAATTTAGAGTACTTTGGCCGTTGGTTTTTTTTTATATGGAATCCCGACCTTTTTTATAGGTCGCTCACAGTTTCTAAAGAAATATCCATATGTAAAATAAATACAGAAATATATTTTATAAGGGATATAATTTTGTAGATTTGAATCAATTGAATGTTATATTTTTATTTGCATTTATTTTTAAATAAATCTATCCCACCTGCATAATTCATCACCAAATAACACATTTTTTAAAACATTTATTATAAAATATTTTATTATTTAACTAGAAACAAATCAAGCGTTTATTTTATTTTAATTTCCTAAAAAGATTTCAATAAAATTTGATCTTAATAGAATTTCTCAACATTTCTGATTTTTATATGTTTGTGCTATTTATAAAATTCTTTGAAAAGTCTCTGAATTTTTAAATTAAGTATTATTTTCATATAATAAAAAATTTTTTAGGACTACCTGTTTTTTATATATTTTTAATAATGCAACTAACTGTGTTCTTCTTCGGTGCTAAAAAGGTGTGCCAAACAATTACAAAAAGTTGTAATAAGTAAGATTAAAAAGAAAATAGATTGATAAAATACATACAAATTAAAGAACAAACGAGTATATTAACTAATGAATAAAATGATAAAAGCTTACCGACACATTGTGTGATTTTAAAATTAATAATTAAAATAATTCATTTCATCTATTATTTATGAAATAATGGAAGCTGAAATTGGGAATGAATCTATTGTTATTTCAATTATTAATTTTAAAATCACACAATTGTATCGCTTAGCTTTTAATATTTTATTTATTAGTTAATTGTATCTATTTGTTCTATAATTTTTGTGTTGTATTAATCTTTTTTGTTTTTAATCCTATTTATTACATTTTTTATAATAATTGTTTGACACTCCTTTTCAACTCTGATGAAGAACACTGTTATTTATTTCAAACGTTTGCATTTATAAAATATATAAAAAACAGGTTGTTCTAAAATACTGCTACATCCGAGAAATTATTTAGATTAAATTTAAAAGGACGTTAACTAATCTATATAAATTTTTAATTTTAATTTTATTTGTATTCCTAATAAACATTTAATTAAAATCAAAATAATAAAATGAATCTCATACAATCTCACTAAAATTAAATTCATTGTTGAAACATTTTGATTTAAATATTTAAAATAATTTTAAAAAAATTGTAACAAATTTGATAAAAGGAATATTGTTGGGAATGTTTTATTCAAATCGGTTACAAAAATTTTATAGGAACCAAACAAAACAGTTTTATTAAATATAAATTAAAATAACAATAGCTTAGTGTCTCTTTAGCCTTGAATTAGTTATACACAATCGGGATAATTATATTAGATCAATACAGAATAACAAATTTTATTAAAAAACTTTGAATAAAACACATTTTTTACAAATTACTATATGGACTACTTTTTATGTTGTACTTGTCTTTCATTGGTTTTTGTAAAGTCAGCTGTAATTTTAAAGCATTTCAGTTGTGAAACGGACAATAATTTCTTGCTTTTTTAGGCAAAAAGCCAAGTGCTATTCAGCCTATACTGTGTTCGGCGCAACTTTATATTGTTCCTAGACACGGTATTACATTTTTTTTATGACAGTGTAAAAAAAAATTAATAACACATCGTGAATTGTAGTGTTTCCAGTGGAAAAACTATACAGAACAAATTTGTTTTAAATTTTTAAATTGTTCAGTGATTTTATTATTGCGATATTTTTAATTTTCCACTTACCTTTTAAATGTGGCGTATTTTCCAGCCAGTTGTATCCGAAGCTATAACATTACTGTATAACTGCCTGCTGCTTATTTGAAAAGGGCTGCACTGTAATGAGGTTTGGGTGGAATTGTTGGATAAAAGAAACAAAATAGCTTTTGTAAGATCTTGTAGTAAATAGCAAATTTGCTTTTAACATTTACTATCAACTCCCAGCTTTCGGCATTAACATGAATTCCAATTCCAATAAAAAATAAAGAAAGCATTTATCCAGTGAAAACTAATA
>JARJEC010100388.1:0-22078 GCA_030264575.1 Tachinus sp. AB-2021
ATTTTTGTAATGTATTTTATAATGTTAATTCCGCCCCCCTTTTTAATTAGGTGTTTTGTAATATTTACCTCCTTTTTCTTATATAAATAATGTCCGGTTTCTTTGTTAATTCATTCATGTAACGTCTGATGAAGACTGAGGTTCAGTCGAAACTCCCGTCACGGTGTGACTAAATAAATTGTGATAAAAAACAAAGTACTTTATTTCAAACATCAACATTATTAGGAATAGTAGAAATCCGTATAAAAAATAGCACAACTATTCGTTGAAACATACACATTTCCTAACACTTTAAATAATTGACAAATCAATGTCTTAAAATTTCTTACTTTAAAAATGCCATGTTGACCTACTGATTGAAGTTAGCAATTCCATCATTTTAAGTATCTTAGTATATGTAAATACAACAAATTTAAACAACCAAAATGCAGTAAAAATTTTTAGAAATATCTGATAAACTAAACAATCAATTTGCTTAAAATTTTGCCAAAAAGAAATCTTTAAAGGACTGAACCTTTTTTCCCCGCCTTGTGCGTTGCACAGTTATAAAGTACTATTTATATCGAACAGATTCTATGTAAATTTGTATCTATACAGAGCCATAGAGTCGCGGAAATTGCAATTTTTCAAAAAATGTCAGTTAAGATACATCAAATTTTGTTAATTAATTTTATATTGAAATGATCCTTTTTATATATTTATACATTTATACTATACGAACATGCATCTAAACTCATTTTATCATTTTTTGAAAATATGAAACCTGATCTAATAATAAATAAGTCACTTATGAATAAGATAAATATATTAGATAAAAATGACTTAGCAATACAAATAATTCAAAGTTGCAATGTGATAAGAAATACTCTAAGTTTTTGAATAAGTACGACAATCAATAATGAGACAATTGGAATCGCTCGTTTGATCAGAAAGTGGTCATTTCCAAAATTTGTTTTGATACTGTTTGAGAAGTGATAATTTTTTTATTGCTATTTGTATTTAAATAATAGAAGAATGTTTTTGTAATCATTTGTGAATAGTAATTATTACATTATTTCCAAAATGAACAAAAAAATTTTAATAAAAATTAGAAAACAGTGGCATATCACTCATTTCTTTAAAAATATTCAGCAATTAGCACGTCGACAAACCACCGGTCAAACTAAAGCCAATATTTTTAGCGTAAAACACGCCACCGTGTCAATAAGCAAATTTTTGCGACCTACTAATTTTACACTTGTAGTTATATCAGTAATATATTCCCATTTTTAAATACACTAATCACGCGTAACCTGCTCTAACCTAACCTAACCTAATCTGATTTAGCCTAACCCAATCTAACCTACCTCGCGAGCTGGGTAACATGTAGAATGACTTGAGGACGTATACCACTGGCGTTACAACACTTTCCTTCAATAATAACAACTCGGAAAACGCAATAGTAACAGCATAAGCGGTTACACGTCATGTGTACTTTTTTGTGCTTATTTTAATTTTTATATTTACAACTAAAACCATTGCATAAATTCAGCTTTAATTTACAACTAACAAAATTCAGCATTAATAGGTTTTTACTAATTATATTCAAATAATGTGTCACTATTGTGACACATACATATAATATTTTAAGTAATGTTTATAACAATTATTGTGTACATATATTTATATATTTTTTAAATTTTTATTGAAGGTGAGTCAGCAAAAACATTTCTTTTTGTATCTTACATATTTATTTATATTACCTACACAATTTAAGTATGTCTAAAGTGTCCGTGTCCTATTTTTTCAAATTGTTTGTACTTTTGAGAAAAGGGTGTGAAGCCTAAAACATGTACTAAAATGAATGAATGCATAATTTGTAAAAAGCGTCGTTTTATAAATCAATAAATAATTCGATTTTACCGCCATATCGTTTCTGTTGACTTTTATTAATGTAAATATGACATTTACCATTAATGTGACTGGTTGTTTAGCAAAATGTTATTTATCTATTATAGTCTTGTTTGCTGTTTTAATTATTACAATGATGAGAATGTGTAATATACCCATAACAACAATAATACATTTTGTAAATTAAATAATGACAAATCTAGTTATGATATTGAAATCATTTTACCCAAGCCCTAATTGTTTTGTAATTTGATGTATTTCCTAGGGGATTTATAAACATCAACTACCGAGGACTTTTTTTCAATTACAGTATTTTTCGACTTGGGCAAAAATTGTGAGTATGACGTGAAATTTGAAGTAAAATTACAATGGCTTTGAATACTATACACAACGGAAGATTTATTGTCCGTCAATCTTCAAAAATCTTGAAGAAATATTACTCCTCCAAACCAAAGTCAAATGTTGATGAAACGTGCAAAGATGACAACAGGAAAGTATTGATTTTGGGATTGTACACAGAACCAGATGACAAATTCCATCCTGGTAGATTGACACCCACAGGCGAAAAATACAATAGAATGGTTTGTAATAGATTATTTGATTTGATTAAATTGTCAGGGCCACCTCCAGAGCTAGGGCAGGTCAGATCGTTTTACGATTTGGAACCTGAATTTCCGCAAGTTGCGGTAGTTGGACTAGGCAGAGAATGTCAAGGTTATGATGTATTTGAACAAATGGACGAAGGCAAAGAAGCCATTCGTGTAGCTGCTGCAGTAGGATGCAAGGAAGCCCAGAAAAGTCGTGCAACTAAAGTATACGTTGAAAGCTTTGGCCATTCAGAATCGGCTGCTGAAGGTGCGGCGTTGGGAGTGTGGTTGTACCAAGAAAAAAAGAACAAAGCCAAGCAAATTCACATTCCACAACTTGAACTCTATGATGATTGTGACTGGACAGGTTGGCAAATTGGATTGCAGAAAGCAGCAGCGCAAAATTTAGCAAGGCAGTTAATGGATACTTCTGCAAATTTAATGACTCCAACATCTTTTGCCCAAAACGCCGTTGAAGTATTGTGTAAAGCTGGAGTAAACGTTGAAGTAAAAGTTAGAGGATGGGCAGAAACTCAAAACATGAATGCATTTCTTGCTGCTGGTCAAGGATCTTGTGAACCACCAATATTCTTGGAATTAAGCTACTACGGCGCTTCTAGGGATGAGCGGCCTGTTGTATTAGTAGGTAAAGGCGTTACCTACAATAGTGGAGGCCTGTGTTTAAAAAGATGCAAAAAACAAAAATATATGAGAGGCGATATGGCTGGAGCTGCCTCAGTTGTTGCGGCTTGCAGAGCAGTTGCTGGATTGCAATTACCATTAAACATTCGAGGATTAATTCCTCTTTGTGAAAATATGCCAGGTTGTGCAGCAATGCGGTCTGGGGATATTGTTAAAGCTATGAACAACAAAGCAATCGAAATAGAAGAAACTGATTGTGCAGGAAGGTTGATGCTGGCTGATGCATTAGTTTATGCTCAGAACTTTTGGCCACGATTTATTGTTGACTTAGGTACCATGACTTATGACATGGAGCGTGCTTTGGGAGCTGCGGCGAGCGGCGTTTTCAGCAATTCTGAAGCACTTTGGGAGTACATGCTTGCTGCTTCGATGCACACAGGAGACCGGGTCTGGAGATTTCCTCTTTGGAATCACTACTCCAAACTCATATCCAATTTTCAAAATGTGGAAGTCAAAACTATTGGTCGTGGCCGAAGAAATGGAGGAGCGTGCAAAGTAGCAGCATTTCTAAATGAATTTGTTCCATGCGGCGATTGGTTGCATATGGATACTTTTGGTGTAATGAAAACTGATGGAAGAGACTACGCGTATCTCAGGAAAGGTATGGCAGGACGTCCAACGCGCACTTTAGTTGAATTTTTGTCTCAGTTAGTCTGTCATCGTGAAGAGTGTGAATAAAACATAATATTTTACTTCAAACGTTTATATATAATTAGATTTGATTAGTCTAAAGTCTGCATATACGCTTACACTTGTACTGTCGGTGTAATAAATTTTAATAAATATCTACTATTAAAAATGTTTTACTAGATAGAAGATAAGTTTAATATTGCTACTTACTAATTGAGGATTTAGAAAATGAAAATGTGTACAAAGTTGTCTTGAAACAGATTTTCTAATTCAAATTGAAACTAGAGAGGTGGACATTTCTAACTACAATATGCAACTGTATCAGATAATATAATTCAATTCCTAAAATTTTTAAAAACTTTAACTTTATTACATAATATGCATAGTTAGTTTCTTACATGCTTGACCAACGGAAACTTCAGATTTAGGCCAGCTTTGCATGAGTCATTAGTGTATCCGATTTAGGTAGGAATAAGGTGAGTGTGTGTATTGTTGATTAAAATATATGTAAACATTATGTTTAATTTATTGTAAATTGAATTACAGGTGCATTTAAATTGATTTATAGATTTTAATTCTGCTACATAGAAAATGATATAAACGGGGTGCTCTTGTATTTCTTATTCAGTGCAGTGATTCTCAAACTATAACGGACCAATCTTATTCTAAATTACACATTACCATATTACACATTAATAGTTAAAATTGAATGTCGGTCAAAGTGATAGTTTGTGAAACTCTGATATGGTGTATTATATAACAAGTGTTTGGTATGTTCCAGTTGGCCAAACACAAATCAATATGTATCAACATGTACAAAAATAAAGATTTAACAATCGGAAAACATTTTAAATGTAATACTCTCGTTCACGTCTTATTCCTGCCTCGTTTTATAAGGATGTAATTTGACTCTGCGGTTGTTGTTGGCCTTTAATATTAGTCCGAGATCCGCCAGCCTCCCGACTAGCGTACAGCTATAGTTATGTATTCGATTGCGCCAACGACTGGCAAGTGGATTCTTTGACGATATGTGATTGTTTCATTCTTAAATCGACGGTATCGTAGAGCGGATATTCACAACATATTATAAACTTTAGGAACTTTGGTACTTCCACATAAATTGCAGGTGGTATTGGTATTAAAGGCGATGTAGAAGCCTTATAGTACCTGTATTCTGATATGCTAAAAACCCGATTGATTAACACATTAATCATTTAAAATAAAATTTCAACTTACTCTCCAAATTTGTCGTCAGATGATCTTTCTAATAACGGCATTCCAGATAAAAATAATATTATGAAAGTTGTAAATACAGGTGAAGCAATTGCGATCCATTCGATTCCTTCAATTACATTTAAAGATATCACGAATATTCCCCACCAAATCACTATTTCTCCAAAATAATTTGGATGTCTTGATAACCTCCACAAACCTGCAATTATACAGACTTTGATATTTCTATTCAATCAATTTTATATACATTTCGAGACAAAATTACGGACCACAAAATAAACTTGACACAACAATTGCAACTAATAAGTTAGTTAATTCTTAATTCTATTGAACATCTCTCGGGTCAATCAAACAACACAATTTTAAAACACATCGAGACCATAGCACAATACATTTTCAACTTCAAATTATGATTAATCAATTCTGACTTGTGTTTGATCAATATTTGTGACTTTTTGCATGATTATACATTGAAAAGTCAAAATATGTTTAAACACAAACATATATGAGAGGTGTAATTCAAAAGATACAATCGTAAAAGTAATATTTTTTTCAGATACTGCAAAAAAAGTCGCACTTGCATCAAAAGTAACTGTTAAAACTGACTTCTGTGCACAGGCATTTTAACATTATTACATATTAATGTTAGTGCTATCTTATAGAATGCGTAAATTGCTACAAGATGTCATAACTAACTCAATAATATTAAAAAATACAGTACTACATTAACCTGTATTTAAAAATGTGTTTATTGAGTAATACGTAATTACTATTAAATGATTATTTATTTTTTTCTTAAATAAATTAAGACAGGTAGATTGTTAAATAGTTTTGGCTCTAGAACTTCAACATATTTGCTTTTTAGATATAATCTAGCTTTTGAAATACAGATATTTCTTCTTTGTCTAGTTACATAAGAATGTACATCATTTGTAAGCTGAAATTTAGATTTATTTTTGAATACGCATAGTTCATAAATATATAGACATCGAAGAGGTCATTTACATTTTTTTAAGTGGATTTTAAGTATGAAACTTTTAACGTACAACAAATAATTCTTTTTTGCGCGAGTTGATGATCTCCAGTAACATAACCCATATAATAGTCTAAACTGTGCTAAAGCAAAATAGAGTATTCTATGTTGGGACAAAGTTAAAATTTCACTCAAACACCTTATTTGGTAACAAGTTACATTTAAGGATTTCTTAACGTCACTACAATGCATTTTTTATTTCAAAGTTTGATCAAATTTAAGACCCAAGAACTTTGCACATGGTGAATGGTTTGTTTATTTTGGTTTTATTCATGTTTAAGTCAATTTCTAAATTGTTTTGACATTGTGGTGTCCCAAATCTGGCAAAAACTCGCTTTGGATATATTTACAAATTATTTATTACCATTGAACCATTCATTGAAAGAATTTATTACTTCCCTGCATTTGTTTTTTAAACGTATATTATTATTAGCACTAATAAATGCCGTCGTATCATAAGTGTAGTATAGTATACATAATTTTATTTTTTACATATTCATTAAGATCATTTACATATATGATAAACAAAGTCGGACCGAGTATAATTTCTTGTGGAACACCCAAATCTAGGTATTTATCCCATAGTTTTTCCAAGTCAACACAGTCAAACGTTCAACCCAAGTCGAGATAAAGAGCTACAGAAAATTCACCTTTATCAAAACATTCAATTTATATTTTATAAAATTTATCAATGGCTGTTGTTGTCAAACGTTTTTCGCGAAAACCGTGCTGATTATTTGAAAGAACTAAAATTTGTTTTTTAAATTTACTCATTAAACTATCGAACAAGCAATATTCACACACTTTTGCAATCCCGTTTATTTGAGAAAATAGAATATAGTTTTCTATATTTTCTCTATTATCTTTTTTGTATACAGGTGTTATGTGTTATATAAGTTTTTAACACTGAAGAATGAACTCCTGTACTGAGTGAAGCATTAATTAAATGTGACAATGGTTCACACATTTGATTGCAATTTTCTTTAAGAATATATCGTGTATATTATCTGATCCCGTCAAATATGTTTGTTTATAATCTTGCATATTTCCAGGATGGTAAATGGTTCTGCAAACATAGATGACTCATTAAGCGGTATGTTATTGTTGTTAATCTTATTTGTTGCAGGAATATTATATTAACGACATCTATAGGTGATTCTTTAAACAAAGTATTGAACTTATTTGCAATATCAATAGGCTTTTCAATATAGCCATTGACATGTTTTAGTTTAATATCTTGGATTGTTGTATCTTTTTTGGTCACTTCTTTTGTTAATTACCACGCAGTCTTACTTGTGTTTGTAGCTTCACATATTTTTTATTGGTAAAATTCAAATTAATTCTGTATGTTTTGTTTTAGCCATTTTATATTGATTTGTTAGTTCTGGGAACTTTGATTGCGCTAAAAACATTTTTAAATCTTTATTTGAGTTTTTAACTTAATCTATTATTATTATTATTATATATTATTTTTAAACGATTCTAGTTTAATTGAATAATAAAATATAATAATAATAACATTTTTTGCCAAAGCAGTTTTCCTTATTCGGGACTGTTGGACTGTCTTCCTTGTCAAGAATTTTAATTAAATTTATAATTTCTTGTTCACCACATATTCTTTTATATCTGTTTGTTGGTTTTTCACTGAGATTAATATTTATATTAAGTACAGCTTTGTGATCAGTAATGATAGTATTTATTGTGGTGCAGACACTATCTGTTTGTAAATCTGACTAAATTCAATATTATTGTAACAAAATGAAATGGCAAAACCCTCCCCTAAAATTTACTCAGAATTAGCCAGAATTGGTAAAAAATGCAAATTCCGTCTTTGTATACATTTTTAAAGAACAACAAGATTAAAAGAAATCAAATGGTACCCCTAAAATTTAAACATGTATTTAGACGTGACATACAAACCTACGCCTCGATTTTGGGGCTTGGTTTTAAGTTGAATTTTCAAAACCACCCTCAAGAGAGAAGGGCATGATTTTCATGTAAAGTTTGATTACATCTCTTAACAATATTAAATTATATATTATTTTTTTGTATTATTTGTTTCTTTTTAAATATTTTGTTGAGTTTGTTATTATTTTGTTTACCTATAATTTGCTATTTTTCTTTATTTCGATATTTTTTTACTTATATTGATTAATGTTGGTTTAATTTTAATTTTTATATATTGATTTTTACTTTTATTTAATTCGTTCGTGATTAATACATTATTTTGTTTTGTCGTTTCTTTTGTTTATATTGATACATTTCTGTTTTACTGTAATTGTTCATATTTTGTTTATTTTTTGTATGTTTTGTTTAATATCTTTCGTCTATTTTCGTTATTGTTTTTGTTTATTTTTTGTGTTTCGTTTATTACTTTTAATTATTTAATTATGTTTGTATTAATTTATTCAATTTGTTATTTTTGTTTAATTTATCACCTGGTTACAGAATATACTATTAAGCAGAGTTTACACTTTGTGATTTACATATGACTTAATTAACTAATAATTTCAAATAAAAAAACAAACAGACTTTTTAAATGCGATATTGAGTCTACACAGCACTGCATCAAATTGTAGTGGAAACTCAATATCGTAATTTAAACGTCTGTTTGATGATGAGTCATAAGGCTCCATAAGTAAATCACATAGTGTAAACTCCGCTTTAGTTTATAATTTTGCAGATGATTTTATTTTTTAATAAAGTTAGTGTTCTGAATCTGGAAACAACTAAAAACAGTAATCGCATTCGATTTCAAATGACAATGATAATAAGGGAATTCTTATAATTTCTATAATTTGGTCAATATTGTCAATAGCATGTTGTGTAGTGTATTTTTATATATTGTAATAAATCAAATTTGTAAAAATAACGATATTTACCATCATTGCACCATTTTCCTTGATTTACGGGATCCTGTCGGAAAGCGAACTTCTGTAAATCGGCATATGTTTCAGCTATAAATCCAACAACAAACATTCCGGTACCAGCTGAATCCAATGTCGTCATGGTTTTGGGTGAAGGAGGCGTTGCGTGTCGTGGAGAATTTATTATAATCACTGGAAGACTGACTACATAGACCCATACAGCCTACAATTTATTTTATTCTGCTTTAAAAATCAATAACAAATGATGTGAAAAGAAAACACAAAAGCAATTTAAATTTAATACTTTTTTATATTAATAAACAATAGTATTTTACAATGTTTTTACTGGCGATACAAGGAGATGACCGGCGAGCCTGTCACCTCGTTAAACCAGTTAAACCTTTTATCTGGCGTATAATGTAATTTATTTTATTTTTTCAGCACTTCTAATTTTTTATTATTAATGTTGTTCATATTTGCAATCAGTAAATGATTGCAAACTGATAAAATGGTTGCAAAGGTGTTAAATCAATATAACACCGTCGCAACAAAATAATAGCTAGTAAAGTGTAAACACCAATTTACGTAGTTTTCATAGAATTTAATAAATGTCGTTTAAAAATGAGTATCATATAATAGCTATTAATGTTACAAGCGAGAAAAGTTTTCATTTAAAGTGCAAGGTTGAATAATTATTCGTAGTAACGTATTTCAAAAAAATTTTAAAATATGTCGTTAAGAAAACATATTTCTTTTCTGAACGTATTTTGAAAAATTCAAAACACGTCGTTAAGATCTTCTTTTAAGATGCTGTTTATATTCTACAATGGAAATATTAAAACGACGACAGAAGTTATAATATGTTTGAATTACATTTACTTTTTATAACAAATACTAAAATTATTTATTTTAAATAATTTGCTAAATCTAATTAGTTTATCTTTTTACTATTGAACTTGAAAAGCGGTGACATTACTAATAATTTATTATCAATGTTTTTATTCTATTATCTAATAAGGAAATTATTCAAATGACTTTAATTATTTGCCAATTTAAAATAGGCTAAATGGGGTATTGAGCTATCAATTTCTTTTCAAGAAATTGTCTTTAATGTATTTAAAAAATAATCAAAAAAATACTTTATTGTAAAATAACGTTTTTCGGATACGTGGTATTAGAATTAAACCGTCGATATACAAAATATAATAATTTGTATTAATTATACTAATTTAGATTAATAAAATGTTCATATATTCTATAGATGAATGGAAGGTCGCGTAATTTTGTATTTTATAATAAATTGCTATTTTATTGTCACAAAATAAATAAAGTGTGGGCTGTGTAATCATATTTACCTGAAATGTCCAGAATATTGCAAATCGAATAGTATTGCTACGTTTGTCATCAAATTGCTTGTCTCTACCAATTTTTAAAATTCTATATAATAAGTACCCAGATAACCGAGCACCCCACATACAAACAAAAATCGTCACCATCAACTGCCTACTATCATAGGACTTCTAAAATAATATATAATTTTAATACATTAAGAAATTTATCAATTTTGGTATATTTACTTTCCCGCCTTGCCCAAGAAAAAATGTTAATAAAGCGATTATGATGAAATTAATTCCACCTGCAAAATCTGATACTTTATCCATTTGAAATGTAGCGGCTATTGTGAAAAAAATTATCTGCATAGCCACCGTCACTATCGCGCTTATTGCGAAGTGGTCCACGTCGAAAATTTCCACTGCCATTATCTCCATGAATGATAATTTCGTTTTATTGCATCTCACATTGTCCTGCAAGAGAAATTTTATTGAAACTATTTTTATATTTTATGCACATTGCGGCGATGCGCGGGGGCGTGTATAAGGCTAGCAAGACCAAGGTTACAGCATCCCCGATCGATAATCATCTCTCAATGTCTTTTCAGAAAACTTGCTGGAATTTTCCCAGGAAGGTCAAGAGATTTTAACTTGAATCGAGACTAATTGTTGCATAAGATGAGCTATTAAGATTTCAAAAGTTAAATTAGGTTAGCCGACTATTTAGGTCGGAAATACCGCAATATTTACATCGATTAAGCATTTCTGCGGTTTGATAGAGAACCGCATTCTGCTATTTATCAATAAAATATTGTTACCTTATTTATTATGGAGCAATTATATAAAAAAAAGTTATTGGTGCATTTGATTAATTCATACATTTAAGAGTTCATGCAAGTTTGTGGTGCAGTGGTGTGAGAACTTACAAAACATGTTTAGGGAACCGACGCCCGGCGTCGATGTTCTCTCTGGGACGCCGTTATTATTACTGAAATATCCATTCCAGTCAGACGCAAGCGCATACGTTTGCGAAAGGCTTTATTTTTGCTTAACAGTGATTGTAAAAATAACATTCAATTATAGACTAACATAAATGTGGTTTGTTTTTCATCAATCAATCAATTAATGTCAGACTATCGTACACAACACATATCCAAACAAACCTTATTATATATATATATATATATATATATAGAGAGAGAGAGAGAGAGTTATTTTTATATAATTTCCTTTATCTACTACCAAATAGAAATAGAATTTATATAATTTTTAGTTGTTGCGTTTATTAAAAATACAAAAATATAAAAAATAACAGAAACGGAATTCATTAATCATACCTACATGTAAAAAGAACAGAAAATATGTTTTATGATTTATTATGAATTAATTAATCAGCATGTAGTATTGTTTATATTTCTCGAGAACAATGTCATATACGCAATAGCTATTTACGATGTAAGGTGCGAATGAAAATATTGCAGATTGAGTACGAGAAATTACAGCTACAAGCCAAGTAACTTCTTATTAAGGGAGTAGAAAAAGAGCTAATAGATAAACTAAGAGAAGAAAGTATAAACACAGAGATTTGAATACTTTCAAATTCAATTAATACGTTTTCATTAACGACATGTTTTAAAATTTTCTAAAACCATTTACTATAAATTAAAATTACTACTTAATATTTATTACGTACAAAAAAAATCGAATACCACTTGCGCGCAAAATGCACCAAGTAGCTCGATTGTGCATGCAACCTTGCACTTTAAATGCAAGTTCTCGCGCTTGTATCCATAATAGCTATTAAATACTTTTTATATTATTTAAATACTTTTAAAACTATTTACTACTTTTAAAGTTATGTAAATATTTTTCAAATTATTTAAATACTTCTAAAATTACCTAGTTTTAGAGCGTTTAATATTTAAATACTTTTGTATAAGTATTAGCACAGCTTTGCATAAAAGACAGGTTGCAAAAATGCAAAGAAGGGCATATTTTAAGTTCTTGTTGTAACTGTAGAAACGGAATGTAAAGTGACAAGATACAAAACATAAAGAAAAAGATACTAGATAACAAAGATAAAATCAAGAAAAAATGTAGAGGACTAAGAGGACAAGAGCTCAGATTATTAATGACTGTAGTGAGTAGATAATAGAATTAAATGACAACTTAATAAAACAAAAAAGTAAACAATCCTATCAGATTGTATTTACCAAAGCATTGTGAGAAACGAATCTAGTAATGAAAGGTTAGACTGTGACAAAAGAAAAACACAAAAAAACAAAACAAATAATGTAAGATCGGTAGATAGAGGATAAAGAGAACTATGGAAGTAAAGAAAGTGAGAGAATACATGCGATAGATATTAACTTTTTTTTATTGCAGATTCGGATTCTATAGAAAAAAATAACTTTTGTATTCAACATTTTTCTCGTTGCGTGATTGTTAGCATTATAACCAAGGCCTGCCGTGCCGTTTTCAATTTTGTTTATTGTAGATTACAGCGATATCTGTCACACAAAGAGAAAAAAGTTAAAATCAAAAGATTTGTACTTTTTCTGTAGAATCCAAATCTGCAATAAACATACTGGTTTCTATTTAATATTTCAAAGTTGCCCTCATACCACTTCTTGAGGGGATGGAGGGTCAAATATAGTATTATTAGATAGATCTTTAAAAACCTTTAAAGGCGTAATTTTTGTCTTTGCGATCTGTTGTGTATTTGACCGTTCCGGTAATTTTTGCTAATCCTGTATAGAAAGGGAAAAGTGACCGTACTGGTAGTGCGACTACATTGAAGAAAAATTAAAAAAATAACTTTATTAATAAGAAAAGTTAAAATACAGAAGAGAAAAAGAAAAAAACTGAGAATGTAAAAGAAAAAGTAAAAAGCTTCGAAGAATCAATGGAAAGGTTAAATTTGGCAATTGATATGATAAAGAGGTGGATTAGAAGTAAACAGTTAGATTTACAAATATAAAGAAAATAATAAATGAAGTTACTAAAAAAACGGACAGGAAAGAAGACAATAAATAGATGGCGAGACCGTGGCGAGCAAAAAAAAGGCAATGGAGAAAAAATCTGAGTCGTGATGTTAAACAACACAAATACTGACCCCTGAGGTAGTTTTTTTAAAGTATTCGCCAAAACTAAATAAAATAAAGAACTATAAATATTATTGAAAATCATAATTGGTAAAACTACCATTAATCACGCCTGAGTGAGCCAAATAAATGTTTGAAGTGAGGTTTACATAAATAATTTTACACTTTCTTGTTTTATTTTATATAATTTTTGTATATTCATTTTTATTGTTTATAACACTTAATATGAAAATGTGTTAAATGTGAAATAAAAAGACCATAGAAAATAAAAATAGAATTTATTATACACAATAAAATTGAATATATGAAAGAACCAAAATTACTACATTTTACAAAAAGAAACCGTAAGATACCTAACACTAGGTATCCGAAGTTATTTCAAGAGCCAATTTCAGGAAACGCCTTTCTATACGTTCTAAAAAAAGTTTTAGGAAACGCCACTGAAAAACAGGACAGCCAACTTAGGTGAAATCTGAAAATTATTTCGAAATTCGAAATCAAACGTCATTGTCAAGTGTCATCATTAACCTTTACTGTCTACAACTATAACCAAGTATTGCGTTCATTGCGTTTATAAACAAAAAATATATAAAAATTAAGATGCTTTCTAAATGACCTATTTTAATCGAATATGATCATTGATATTTATAAGTCTTACTTTAAATCTATTAGTTCCTGAAGATGGCATTAAAATTATTATGTAGGAAGCATAATTATATTTTTCAACATCTTTTAAAAACACATTCTAGTCTCAGGTATGTAATTTGAATGAAGCTACAACATGTAATAATAAATATATTTTAGATCTGCTTCCGATGGTAATAGAGGACAGTCGATATACAAAAATGAAGAAACGAAAAAAATTCGCTTTTTTGTATTAAATAGATATTTAGAATATATGAAAAACTATGATAAGTACCTGACAAAGAAATTTCCAACAGCCATGACCATTTATAAACTATTTACGGATGGAGTTAAAACATTTTACACGGATGCGAAAGAATTTGTAAAAATAGTTAAAATTATAAATTCGTCCGGTAATAGTATTAAGTCATTAACTAGGCGGGAAATGGAATTGTATGATCAGATGCCAAAGGACATGTTCAAAATAGCACCTGTTTTGGTGGTAGCGACTTTGCCATTTGCAAATTATGTTATTTTTCCATTAATCTATATGTTTCCAAAACAAATATTAACATCGCATTTCTGGTCTCCAGAACAGAGGAAGCAATTTACAGCTGAAAAAGTTGACGCACGAATGCAAAATAATCCAAATATTATATTTTTTATGCAGTCATATACTGCACATGGAGACAATGACTTTAGAATTTGGCAAAATCTGCTTCAAGAAATTCAGTTCGGGAAAAGTCCCGATATTAAGGAAATGTTGAGATTTAAAAAATATTTTAGTCATCGACCCTATAATATAGACAATTTGAGTAGAAATCATGTCGTAAGTGTCAATTATTATTTCCATTTTTAATATACTTATAAGTATGCTTTGTTTATTTTCAAGAGACATTTCAAGTAAACAAACATGTTACATAATGTGTACGTGATCAGTTTATCAAGCAACCTTTATTGGTTATACGGTACTACACACACGTAGGCTGAATTAAGTCAAAATTTAGAATTTTTGCAGCTCTCTACAAAGTGACCAAGCACTTGCTTAAGTTATTACAGTAAACACATGCCTAAAGTGTTGCCCTTTGTGTTCTCTTTTTGGACAACTTCTGCCCATGTTTTTTTAGCTAATGAAATCTCTCTTGAATTTGAACAAACTTTAGTAGTAGTTTAGTTATAAATATATTTATACAGGGTATCTTTCATTAATGGGTTATAGAGTAACTGGAAATAGTACATATTAAAATATAAATTCATTTTGAAAGGACTAAAAAGTTGAATTAATTTTTATTATGATAAAATTTTAGTTTCGAAATATTAATTTTAATAATCCTGAAAAATTAACACAAAAGTTAATTTTTCTACTGATACCAGGTGTGGCAAAAGATCATTAATTCTTTGCGAAATTTTTTCAAAATTATTTAATAGATTAAATATTTTTTTATTGCTTTTGATGCAAATTAGAATACAAAAGCAGTTCTACAGCTAGTAAAAAAATTAAACTTTTGGTTCTAGAAAGAAGTGTACCACATTTTTAAAGTGATTAGTCCCCTAATTTATACTTTAGTAGTTAGCTTACACCATATAATAATATAGACCTCCCCTGTCAAAAAAAGTATTAGTAATTTTAATATAATAACTGCTTTTAAGAACTGAAAATGTCTTCACTCTTTACAAATAGTAAAAATATTATTAAAGTCAGTTAATGTGAGTCTAAAAATTTAATACGTCTAAAAATTTATTAAATTAAATCACTGACATTTCTTGTAGAACTAAAATAATTTAATGGCTTGTATGTTGACATCAACATCACATGTAATATAAAGTATATGTCCTATCCTTTGTCGTTATTATTATATGGTCTAAGGTAAAGTGAGTTACCAATGTAATATTTTATTTTAGTCTTCGTAGTGATTTGAGTTGAGTGTGAACGCATTTGATTAAATCTCTCATAAACATCATTGATTGCGTGACTTTGTATAGAAAACCAACTTTAAAAAATGCAAAATGTATTATTTTGCAAACATGTTTCTAGAGACATCTATTGAAACTGCATGACCTACATATGGGTTTCTTTAGGCGAGTAAGATTGGGTGATCGTGCCTTAGTATTAAAAGCTATGGACCATGCAATTTTAATGGAAGGTGGTGTTCATAACTTACAACAAGATGCCTTACGCAATGCTTGTAGTATAAGAGGTAAGTTTACGAAAACTTTACAATCGTCTGATGTTTTGATTTTTGAAGTGAAAACTTTTATGAGTCCGTAAAAATAAAAAAATAAATTTAAACCAATTATGGGGAACGGATGGGGATACAAGCAGTGACGAAAGGGAATGAGTCGGACTGGAGATGCGTGCATTCCCAGTGTGGCTGTGCGTAAAAAAAAATTTTACACTGACATTGACATTACCACACACACACACTCACATTTTTTTATATATGCAGATACGAAATTTTATAGTATGAGGTCGCGCTTTTGAAATAACTTGGACACCCACCGTAGCTTTCGCAGGAAAACTAACGAAATCATTTTTGTTTGTTTCTAGAAACTTGAATTTTTTAACTTTTTTTGTAACGATGTAACTTTTGGAGTGTGAAACTTGCAATAACTAGAATGGTGGGCCTCCGGCGTGGCAACTATCATCGGAAGCTTCTGAACGACATGTAAATTGTAATTACAATTTGCACCTCTATAAATATATATAAATTTATCCCTAGTTTTAGTTTTTAAAATAATGGATCACTCTTAGACACGCACAAAACGTTTTTTTATTTTTGCTCGGGGACATTTTAAATTTTGCCCTTCTAGTGCTTGCAGTTCAATTTTTACGAGTCACAAAAATATCGCGAATATTCAAAAATCCTCAAAGATGAGGGTTTTCTATTTAAATAATAATGTGGGTGTTGCATATATTTTGAATACGATTTTTCCTCGAGGTCGTCCGTCTAGCATTCCTGCACTAACCATCCTATTGTGCACCTCTGATGTCTTACATCTTTAACAATTCTGCCTCTTTTTTGAAGTCCAGGAGCTTTGTATGCTTTGCATTTGCTTATCAAATACTGCAGTGGCACAGTGGATCTTCTTGTGAACTCAATCTATTCATTTGTATACAGTGTCCGGTAATTAATTATGTGAGATTTTGCAATTTTATTCTGCTTATATATGATACTTTCTTTTAACTACTTTGTATTGGTTCTACTAGGAATAATCTTGTGTGATTCATCCCTTTACAGCTTTTCCTCAGATTGGTGTGTTTTATGTGGTACTTACTCTAATAAATATTCCATTTGTTTCCTTTTTGGCTAGATGGTCGGCCTTAAGGTTTTCTTCTACGGTTTGATCTTCTGGTTTCTAGACCAGGCGTACTCTGTTTGTGGAAAGTGCCTCCAAACTGTCTATACAATGCAATACTAGTTTTCATTCTATTACTGGCATTCGCAACGCTTGTAATGCTGCGTGGCTGTTTTTTTTCCTTCCTAAGGTGGTTTATCAATCGTCCTTGCACTGCGGTCCTGATGGTCCTATTGTGCACCTCTGACTTTTACACCTTCTTTTACACCAGCAGTTCTGTCTCCTATATGAAGTCACTGGACAGTTTTTGCCAAGCATTTTTTTTCGAAAAAGTGAACTGTGCGTTCATACGGCAGATTCTTCGGAGTCTCTTTGTCCTCCAAACATCCTTGGATATTCTTCTATACCCAATGTATGCATGTGCTAGTTAAGACAATAGTGTCCGGTAGTCCTGTGAGCCTTCGCATTTTGGTTCGACTCATGTGCGATATTTTGTGTGGGTTCTGTTAAATATAATCTTGTGGGATTCATCCCCTAACAGTTTTCCATAAGTTATTGTGTTTCTTTGCAAGTTTGCGTTGTATTATTTATTTTCCGGTCTCGTGTGGAATCCCGAATGTGGGTTCTGGTCCATTAAATGTCCCAGTTGTTCCGTTTTTGGCTAGCTCATCGGCGTTAAGATTCTCTCTCTTTTATGCCTTGGTCGCTCGGTGTCGAGGCCAGGAGTACTATGTTGTTTGTGGCCAGTGTCTCCATACTATCTATGCAATCCAAGACCAGGTTGGACATTATTTTTGGCCCCATCTTTGTAATAAGATGTTTCTTTGCCAGTTTATTTTTTCTTTTGCTACTTGTCTCTGGTCGGTATTACTACATCAAAAGATTTTTGAATACGGTAATCTTTCATGAAATGCAAACACATCATTAGGATTTTTTCCTCATGCAACACGTTTGTTATACTCTGTCCTGAGATTAGAGACGTGTTTAGTTATTTGTAAGCTGTAGGCAGCTTGTTTTGTCTTGACCATCACGACTAGATGAAGTGGCGGTATTGCGAGTTGTTGTGACTGTTGTGGGCGTCGTTCTCATCGCTTCCGTTATCAGCAGACACGCCATATTCTGTACTTTACCTAGATTAGCAGATGTAGGCCTGAGCGTAGTTTTTTCACCTTATTATATATTAGTGCCTTGTATGTGAAGATGCAGCTAATTACCACCATATAGAGCTTCTGTCGAGACGAGATTAATCACATCTCGATCACGTCTTGCCGAGATGCTTGACATATCAATCACGTCTCGCCGAGATGCTTGACATATCAATCTGGATCTCGTTCTTGAATCTCGGCAAAATCTTGAAAAGATCTTGACAAAATTTAAAACAATATTTTAATTTATATACATAATATATAATATAACATATTTATTATGAGATCTCGTCGAGATCGTCTTGATAGGGATCTCGACCTTGGAAAAAATGTATATCTTGCCTTGATCTTGATTTTGAGAAGAGATTTTTCGTATCTTGGCAGAAGCTCTACCACCGTATATCCCCATATGGTGTTAGTCCCCAAGTGTGTATGACCGTTATTTTTGTTACAAAGAAGCACCAGTATGGTTTTCACAGTCACGTCACGTTTTCTAAATGAGTGTGGAAGGTAAGTCTGGTGTCAAGTGTAACTCCCAGATATTTTACTTCCACCGTTATTGGAACTGTAGTTTCATACATTTCCATGGTTTTTACGTCTTCCGTGTTTTGCCTTCTTGTAAATGGAACCATCACCATTTTGCTTGGCTTCAACTCTTTAATAAACCACCTTTGCACGGTGTTTAGTACAATCTGCACCAGGTTAGATTCGTTTGTTCCAAAGTTCCTGATTATAAGAATTGTGAGATCGTCGGTATAAGTTATGGCAAAAAAGACTATATTATGTAGTGACTGTAGTAGATCGTCAATGATGAGAAACCACAGTCAGAGTACACCGTCTTATGGGCACCAGAAACCCTGGCTTCCATATAATGTCTATTCTGATTTTGAGCATACAGCTGATCCAATTTTGCACAAGAAGTTGTATTTCTCGTCTCTTTATGGAGGTGGTATTATCAAAAGCCACATCAATATCCAGAAATGCCAACAACACACTGGAAGTGTGTCTGCGGTAGTTTTTACAGAGTACCTTCAACCGATTCTGTGTAATTTTCAGTTTCTGTCACTGGAGTTCCAATGTTCCTGGTGCGGTCTTTGCTTAAATCTCTTTGATGCCAAGATATGCGGGTGCGCTTTCAAGGTCCTAAAACCATAGTAGTGACCTTACGTGAGCTTTACGTTGTGTGATATAGAATAATAAGGTATTAAACGAAAAATTCAAGAATTTATAAAAAATAATTGAGAAAAAAAACGAAGAAAAAATAAAAATTCAAATTTTAATAAAGAGAACAATTATACAGAGTAGACACTAAAATACAGCCAACGCTATACCTCGGTTATTTCTCTTTGTATAATACATGAAATTAAAGGAAATTTAGTTTTCTATAATCTAGCAAGTATTTTGTTTTAGCATTCATTATTTCTGAAAACTGTATTTTTCAATAATTTTATAAGTTGAAAAATTGATTAAAAACAATAAATAAAAAAGATTATTTATTTGACGTCACTCATCCAAGTGCTGACCGAGCCTAACGTTGCTTAATTTGCATTCGGCATCGGCCGTGTTGAATATGCCATCTCGGCAGTTACATTGTTTTATGTTGTTGCTTTTGTGCATCAAAACGTCGAATCCCGTACATGACGTTTTCAATTTATGTCTGCTGGAAATACAAAACGTATGGTGATTTGATAGTGCATTGATACCAATCGGAACATTTACGCAACACGTTTTTTGTCGCTCGAAGGATTTCATTTTGGCAGTTTGCATCAACGTGTGAAGATACTTTCTAGTAAAATGTAGTGTACATTAGACCTCAATATTTTGTTATGTATCGACCGACAAAATAAAGAAACAGTCTTGTTTAGGAATTCCATGATCAGATGATGAGACAAATATAGGTATCACTTTTTTCTATGCACATGCCTATATCTTTGGTGTCTCATTTTTATCATTATAACTTTGTACAGCAAATACATACAAATGGATCCATTTTTGCTCATCATACCTGGTTTTGGTGGTATGTTTATTACTGATTTTTTACAAAGTTAATTAAACTCAACCGGTGTTCAAATATCACTTGCAAAATTTGGTATTTATACTAAACATCAAAATAATCATTTAAAATACGAGAAATATATAATTTGTTTAGTGCCTAGGACTGGCATTCTTTGAAAAATGTATTAAAAATAAAATAACTTAAAACTCTAATAGAAATAATCAATATTGTGTACAATATCAACCAATAATAATATAAATTGTTTTGCAGGTTTAAACCCTAATCATTGTACTGATGAATATTTAATATCGTGGCTGAGAAGATGGATGCAAATATCAGCTGCAGTGGATAGTAGTTCCCTCTCCTTGATACTACATGCTCCAATTTTATTAGGATATAATGGAAAATATATAAAATTAAAATGAATATTAAAAGAAAATTAGGAGAATAGCTTTTGATAAAGAAATAATATTAAAGAAACGTTTATCGGAATGATAGTTTCCAATTATTTATTGAAAAGAATAGAAGTAATGTATACATAATGTAGTTAACAAAAGTAAATAGCAGATTGTTCGTAATGTGCTTTTAATGAAAGCATTTGTTATACCAGATTGTTACATTTAAATAAATTTAACCAAAATTATTTATTTACTTTCAAATGAACTTGAAAAAGTTAAACAGGTGAGTTTTCGTAGGTATCATATATAATTTATGCTATGATTAGAAACAAAATAATTGAAAAAGCTAAATAATTGTATGTGGTAAACAGCTTTTAATGCAAACAATAAAGTAAAATAAATTATGAGTGAAAAAAAGGTTTTTACATGTTTTCTTGATACAATACAATTTTTTAATGTTTTATTAGAAAATCTGAAAATGCCATTTTACAGGAGTGTTTCTGGTTTTTTGTATTACATACATCATTCCTAGTAAACATATATAGCTCAATACCTCATTTAACCAAGGAGGAGGTTCTGTGTGCCAATGTAATGTATGTATTTTTATGTATGTTCACAGATTGTTTTGTCAATAATTGACTAATTTTGAAAATTCTATTTTGTTTGAAAGAGCATACTTTCGAGATGGTTCCATTGTCACCCATGGAAATCGAAGGAAATCCTCAAATTTTATAGACATCTACAGTGAAGTGTGTCTATTCAACTCTCTCACTCTCAAATCAAATTAAATCTATTACGATTCAGGTATTTAATTTAAGCTGTTAAGCTGTTTAGGTACTTACCTAAATACTACAATACTTACCTACCTATATTTACACAAAAATGAAAAAATAAACACTCAAAAATATTCAACCGACAAAAAACACAAAAAGTGACTACACTAAAAGAGACAAATAACAAAATATTATTATTGGTATATATAATGGTACCGATTATTCCCAATTTGAAATTGATTAGTTCAAATTTGAATTTGAAAAGGTATAGTTGCTCGTATGCATTATATCATTGGACGAAGTCGAGCGACAAAACACACACCCACCCATGTGTATACATATTTACACTATAAATATATATATATATATATATATATATATATATATATATATATATATCTCTTCTTGATGTGAAAACAGAACACCAACCTTTATTATAAATACAACCCTCTGTCTATGAGTTACAAA
>JARJEC010100390.1:0-15533 GCA_030264575.1 Tachinus sp. AB-2021
GCTGCCACGGGGGAGTATAACCCGGTTTGCTTTTCTGCCATTAAAAGCCCCGGCGAATTAATGGCCGCAGGCCATGGCCACACAAAAGCCAAAAATACAAAAACTAAAATAAAACTGACTACCCGGCCGCGCGGGTTTTCCCAAATTTCTCCACGCCTTTGCCACCAGACTAATAGCTCTTTAAAAATTGGCAGCACAATAAAAAAAGCTATTTCCACCACAAATAAAATTAATCCCAAAAGTTTAAAAAACAAATGGTAAACTAAAACAGCAATACCTAGAAATAAAAAGAAACGATATATCCAGCAAGCCCAAGCATAAGTAATAAAACGCAAACGCCATAAAGGCGGCAATAATTCAGGCACAAGGTCTTTAAATGAAAACAAAAAACGCCGTAAATGCCAGCGAGCCAAGGCAAAAGACCGTGGCTGTAGTGACGGTGCCTCCCAAAAGTCAGATAATAAATAATAGGCGTCATAACGCATTAAGGGGTTGGCATTAACCATAATAGTCATAACCCAAGTGGTGCTGGCGGTGATAAAAGCGGCACTGCGTAAAACGCCCGGCGGCAAAACCAACCAAGCCCAAGAAGCTATCGTGGCTAAATATATTTCAGCTAAGACTCCGGCAATACCTATTAAAAGGCGATCTTTTTTCTGCTTGACACGCCAAGCAGCGGTGGTGTCAGTCCACATCACCGGCGAAAAACACATTAAAGCTAGGCCCATAGCCGGCACGGGAAGTCCCATTTTTTTTGCAGCGTAACCGTGCCCCAGTTCATGAATTATTTTTGAAAAAATAACGCTTAAACCAACCATGGCCCAACCAGACCAAGTGGATAACAAAGCCAAGCTATCGCTAAAGACAGACCATTGCCGCCAGATAAAATAAAAAGCGAAAAAAGCGGCCACAGCCAAAAACAGGATAAACCTATAAGTGAATAAAGGTTTAATAAAAGGATAAGTACGGCTGAGAAAGATATCGGGCCTGACTAAAGGTATACGAAAAAACAAATAACTTTTCATGGCGGTTTTAAGCCAAGAATTTTTTTGCCTGTTTTTTTGATCGGACAAGCGAGCAATATCGGAAAGCCCTCTTGTTTGAATCAAATTATTGGCCACCACAAAATTTATAACTTTTTCCACATCGGCGGATTCAATTTTAAGTGAGCTTTCTTCAGCCAAAGCTTTGATGATTAAGTTGGGGTCTCCTAAAGACCAATGCGATAAAATTTCAAATTCCAACCAGCCCAAACGAAAAAAACGATGGGCGGCGGGGTCCTCTAAAGTCCAAGTTGGTGCCCCAAATAAACCACTGGGCCCGGGCTTGATGATTAATTCTTCCCTTAAAACAGGCCAAGGCGATGGGCATTGGGGTGGGGTAAGTGCTGATGTTTTTTCAGTCATTTTTTACCACCCTAACCATTGCCGAGCCAAACGTAAAGGGTGGCGCAAAGCTATTAAAATTAAGGGGCGGCGCTTGCCATAAACTTTGGCTGTGCCGCGCAAGCCCAACTGCGGTGTTGTTTGATCAATTAAATCACCTCTCAAGGTATAGGATAAGACTCCACCACTATTTTCGCGGGCTTGATAGCTAATAAAGTTAAGTTTAACTTTGCTTGGTGATCCGGGGGCAATGTTGGGAAAAAATAAAGCGTCACCGCCCAGCTTTAAGGGCAAGCTTTCAGTGGTGGGCAAAAGCATGGTCAATTCGACTTCAGAGGGATCAGCCACCAGCATAATTTTTTCACCCAATGAGACTGGGCGCCCCAACCAAGCATTAGGGTCTTCAAAAACAGCCACCCCATCGTTATGGCTAACAATTTCAGTTCTTTTTAACAGTTCACGCACATAAGCGGCCTCAGCACTTAACTGGTCAATGCGCCCCTTTAATAAAGGAAGGCGCGCTTTGGCTTCTGAAATTGTCAAAGCCTGTTGAGACAGTTGGTTATATTCAGCCCGCGCCATAGCTAAAACTTTTTGGGCAACAGCCAAGCGTGATCGCAATTGGGCATCATCTAAACGAGCCAAAACTTGGCCCTTACTTACTGGCTGGTTTGGGGTTATCAAAAAAGTTTCAACCACCCCTTCTAAAGGTGCTCGAACTAAATGTGGGCGGCTGGCCGTGACTTCTGCTGGGATAAGAACGTTTTCCTTAAGCGGATAAAAAGAGATGAGTAATAAAACAGCCGCTATCACCCGCCAGCTTTTTTTAATATTGGCCAGCCAGGCTTTATGGGGAGGTGGGCGGAAATTGGCCAAAGCTTGCCCATAGCCATCGGCCAAATAAGATAAAACTTGGCGTTGCGGTTCTGGCCAGATCTCTTCACGAAATAATAATAAAACTCCCTCTGGCCTATCGCCGGGGCCTAGAAGCGGTTGCCAATAGCCTTCAGCAGGCAAACCTTCACCCCAGGATTTAAGAAGTTCACTTTCTTCTAAAGGAAAAGATAGGGCGTTTAGAGGGCTGGCTAACCACGGTTCAGGGTTTAGCAGTTTCCAAGCGGCCATGCGACGCAAGCATTGTATAAAAGGCGCCGACGCATCTAAGACCGCCAAGCCCGACACAGCCACCGGGTCTAAAGCCCTTTGATTGTATTTAAATAAAACAGCCTGTCGATAAGGTAAAAGAGTTTTACTTTCATTGACTATTAAAAAACTCAATTCGTCTTCTGATGACTTTCGGGCCGCACGGGCCAATTGTAAAATCAGCCCTAGGCGTTTTAAAGTCTCTTCAGTTTGTTTTGGCATTTTGAGAATTGTTTAAGGCAGGAGGAATTAAATGAGCTGCCCCGCTCATCCCCGGTTTTAATTTAGAGTTTGGGGAAGGCAATGTTGCATAGACTTTGATAGTTTGACTAACCGGGTCCACCCGCCCACCTAGCCGCTCAACCACAGCTTTTTGCTCAAGGCCTGTTTCTTCAACGGAAAAAACAAACTCAAAACCTGGCGTCAACCAACTTAACCACTGGGAAGGGGCAATAAATTCTAAAAGTAATTCAGCATCGTCCATAATTTCCATTAAAGGCTGGCCTTCGGCCACATATTGATTTTCAACCACCATCAAAGCTGCTAAACGGCCTTCAAAGGGGGCGGTAAACTGGCATTGCTGTAAAAGGCGCTCCATGCTTAAAAGTTCCGCATTTGAAGCTTGGGCCTCGCTTTCAGAAATAGCCACCTCTAAAGAACTTTTAGATTGTAATGAGGCTAAACGTTTATTAGATTCCCAAATTAAAGATTGTCTCTTAGCCATGGCCTTGGCTTTCTCTTTTTGGGCTTCTAAGATGCCGCAATCAAGCTCAAGGATCAACTGGTCTTTGGTAAAACGGTCACCGTCTTTAACATGTATCTTCTTCACCACCCCCCTAGTGGAGCTAGAAATAACAACCTCTTGCTGCGCCATTACCGCCACCCTGATAATTTGTTCATTGCTTAATAATAGCCCTGAAAAATCATCAGCCTCAGCAAAAAACGCCCAAGACGGCCACAATGTAATACCTATGGCTAAAATCACAGCCTCACAAATAATTTTCATAAATTCTTCATTATTATTATTTTCTGATAAGTAAACAAACCTTATCTATTGTTAAGCAGTCAATTAAAAATTTTATCACATACTTAAAAAATTCAATAGAATTAGCAAGAAAACACTTTAAAAATTACCCTGATTTTATAAACTCTCACGGAATTTTTTATATATCATGGTGTTTTCTTAAACCGCACACGCTACTTTTATCTGTCGAAGAAATTCTTATAATCCATACAAAAGAACTTTTCTAAACAAATTACCTTTAGGGCGATTTTTCACTTTGTTCGGTTGTTAACCCTTAATCTGCTAACTTCTCTTTCTTTTTTATTCAAAGGTCCCCTTGTGGCTTTTGAGGGGATTTGCTCTTTATATTCTCGTGTTGAATCTTCCCCCACTGAATATGGTTTACTAGCCAATGCCTGAGGCAACTGGCCAGACCACCAATACTGAAGACCTTTGGAAATTATGACTGATTTTTCTTCTAAACTGCCTTCATAAGGCAATTCACCAACCAAATTACCGCCTAAAGTAAAATAAAGATTGCCCCAAGCATCATAAATAGAAGTTAGGGAATGATATTGTTGCAATTTAGCGGCAATTAAACTGGCATGGTGGTTAACCCTTTTTAATTCGCTGATCTGCCCACCTTCGGCTTCTTGAAAAGTCACTTGATAAATCTGTTCTTCCAAGCGTTTCATTTTAACATTGTCATTATAATCTTCTAGAGCCAACTCATATTGATGATAGGCTAAATGTACTTGCACTATGGCCGCCACCATATTGGCCAGACTGCGCATGCGGCCAACCTCAGCTTTGACTTTAGTTGATTTATACTGTTGATATTTACCAAACAGACCTAAAATATCTAAATTTATTTTGGTGCTAGCCTCTGCCCAAGTGCTGTGTAAACTATAGGTGTTACTATCATAGTTAAGATTTCCTAAAACATTTAGGCCCGGCACCATGCGTAAAACTTCTTTTTTAACTTCTACTTTATCTATGCGCTCTTGATAGTTATCTTCCCGCATATCAGGGCGTAAAAATAAAGCTAAATCTTCTAAAGCTTCAATATCTGAAGGTAATTTAGGAATTTTATACAATATTTTACGGTCAGGGATAACAATTTTAAAAGCTGTTCCCGAAGGCAGGCTAATTAAAGCGGCCAATTGGGCTTTTGCTTGGGCTGCATCAGATTTAATCCGCTTTAAGCCGCTGGCAATTTGCAAAAGACGCTTTTCATTTTCAAGGCTTTCTAAAAGGGGTTCTAAACCGCTTTGCCGGGCTTGACGGTAATATTTTAAAGCTGTCTCTGTTTCCCGAAGGGCCTTGTTGACGTCATGGGCTATAATCTCGGACATGGCCACCCGCCAGAAAACGACAATAACATCTTTGGTAATATTATTAACTACGCGCCTTTCCCGTTCTTTCATAATTAAATAGCGGTCGGCCTGCTGCTTGGCTTGAAAATAACTTAGGCCAAAATCAAGTACTGTCCAGTTAAAGCTAAGATCAGCAATGGTTCTTTGCCTTTCTTGTGAAATGGAAGGCTCTAGAGTTTGTACTTTATTAAAATAAGAAATAGAGCGCGAGGCACTGTCGTTACTTCGGTCTGTATAACCAGCGCTGGCAGTTAATTTGGGCAGCATTCCAAAATTGGCCGAAGTCAGTTCTTGGCGGTGAAAAGCGCCTTCCATCATGGCTAACCTATAATCATAATTATAAGTTAAAGCTCGGGCTACAGCCATTGACAAAGTCAGGGGGACATTTAAAGGCTCTTGCCCTGAATAAAGGGTTTCTTTATCATATTGAGTTTTAAGCCATATTTCTTCTTCGGTCATGGGCTTGGGTTTAACAGCGCACGCACTTAAAACAAAACTTAACACAAGTAAAAACAGTAATCGATGCATTCTCTGGTTCATGGCTATTTCATTCGACACAAAAGCGCGCCTTCAAATTTATTCTAATTATTTCAAATTGCTAAGGATTTAATAAAACCTTTTATTGGCAAAATAGGGCTCTTATAAAAGTTGAATATTACGTAAAAAATCTTGAGCCGCTGCTAAAAGGCCTTGGCGCCCATAAGAGCTTATTTGCACACTTAAACCCGGGCTAGTTTTTTCCCTTGGGTTGGTGGCGGTGTTGTCGTTAGCTTCAGGGCTGGGCTCTTCCTCGGCACTGGGTTCAAGGATGGGTTCCAAAATATTTTCTGAATCTTTTGTTTCTAAATCAAGGGAAGCCGCCTCCGCTGTTAAGCGTATGCTCACTGCCACAGTGGCTTTATTCCCCTTAATACAACTGGCGGTAAGTAATATTTCCAATTCTTCTTCTTCAGCTTCCGGCGGCTGGCCCAAAAAAGACATAATATTGGCATCAAATCTTAGCCAAGCCGGCAGTGGGCTGCCATCAGCCATAGCGGCCTCATACATCAGTTGCCGCCCCACCCCGCGATAATAAAACAAATCAGAAGGCAGTTGAAAATCGTTTTTTGCGCCTATAATAAAATTAATCTCACCAACTTGTCCGCCTATTAACAAATCATCATTGTTTATTAATTCATCAAAAATATCTTTATCAAAACTGGGGAATAATTTATTATAATAGCCTTTGGGGGAGAGATCTTTAAAAGAGAGATCCAATTTCCTTTGGCTATCCTGATAAAAATTATTGACGTTGTTTAAAACAGGTTTTTCCACTTCAAGGGTTAAACCGCTATATGATGGCCCTTCCTCGTCAAGCCGTTCAAAGGGCTTATTATCAGACGGCGGCAGAAATGGGATAAGCGGGGGTAACTCTACTGGTTTAAAATTTAGCCCCACATTGATGGCCACTTTATTAAGTTGCCCAGAAGGATCATGGTCGGCTTCGTTAGTATGCACGGCAGGGTAAGTATCCCCACTTGTATAAGTAAAAAATGGGTGCCCTGATTCAGCCAAATAAACACTAAGGCCGTCAATAGAGCCAATAAAACCAGGTGTTGCCGGGCTAAAACGTATTTTATCGGTGATTTTAACAAATATATCAGCCGTCAGATTTAACCAACTGGCTCCATTATCAATGGAATATTGCCAGTCCCCATCTAAAGCAGGGGTGTTTATTTCTTTTACTACAATACCGGCCAATTGATCAGCCTCTAGCGGGTTACCATAATTAAAATCATATAGATCCCCAAAACGGCCGTTAAAAATATTAGCAACTGTATCACCGCCATTGGTGGCATCAGTCCAGTTACCACTTAAAGGCGGTAGAGTAAGCAGGCCAGACCCTACATCAAATGGGGCATCGTTTACTGCTTTAACTTCTTGTTGAATATCAATATGTAAAATAGAATAACGGCTGACCCCGCCTTTAATGGGGCTGCTAAAACCAGCGCCGCCCCAAATGGGCACATCGGGGTTTAAAATGGTGTTGGCGGAATTATCAATTAAGTGTAATTTCAAAGCCCCGGGGATGCCGTTATAATGTTCGGCTGGGGCAAAACGGATTAAGTAATCTGCTTTTAAAGCTAGGCTTGTTCCACTTAAATTGGCAGGAATATTCACCCAAGTAGCACCATTATCAGAGGAATATTGCCAAAAGCCTTGGTCTATAGTGGCTGAATTACCATCTATTAACACACCAGCCAAACTATCAGCAGTAGACCCGCCGACCACTTGGTCTTTTGAGTCTTGAAAAAATTGTTGGCTTAAAATGCTTGGGTGATCTACCAGATCAGAAACCTTCTGTCCCGCATTGGTGGCGCTAGAAATATCTTCGTTGATATCAGCTAATTGCACGCTGCCGGGGATTCCTCCAATGACTGTGGGGGCATTGTTAATTGGGTTAACAGTAATCTTGACCGTGGCTTCATTAGCCGTTAAGCGGGCTGTTGCATCATGAAGGATGCTAGTATTGATGCCAGTGGTGCCATTGGCCCAAGGTGCGGGGCCTGCACCGGTTTCATAAAGTTTAGCCGTCAAATCTAGGGTATTGAAAGTAGTGTTGTTATAATCAGCAGTAGGCGTAAAAGAGATGAGAACATTTTTATCAAGATAGAGAGCATTACTAACGGTGGGGCCAGTGATAGTCACCCAGCTAACACCATTATCTAGGCTATAAGCCCAAGTTCCGTGGGTGCTGTTTACCCCGGTGATCAAAACACCTTCAAAAGCATCAGCCTCAGACCCGGTCGGGTTATTGCTTGGGTGCTTTAAAGCGTCTTTAGCATCAGAAAAAGAATCTTGGAATAAATCATTAACCGTCCATTGATTGCCGCTGTTGCTTTGGCTGCTATTTTCATCAATGGTTTTAGTAATATTTTCTTTGCCACCGGCAATAGTGGGGGCATCGTTTACGCTTGCTACGTCCAGATAAACAGTTTTGGTGGCGCTTAAAGCGCCGCCAACCCCAGTATTGCCAAAGTCTGAAATAGTGACGGTGATTTGCTCGTACCCGTTATAGTTGTTGTCAGATGTATATTTTAAAGCCCCCACAATGGCATTGATTTCATTTATAGTGCCGCGAATGCTCACTGTGGCTGTGTTATTCCCACGAACTGTGGCGGTGCCGGAAGTCCCGACATTTAAAGTGCCCTTCCCCGCATTTAAAGTCACTTCTATTTTTTGATTATTTTTTTCGTGGGCATCAAGGTCACTAAAACTTAAACCGGGGATAGATATCTGCTGATCTTCTATGGCGGGCAAACGGTCGCTGGCGGAACTGCCTGCCCCACTATCAAAACCGTTGATTGCAGGGGCATCGTTGACCGCTGTGACGCTGATGTTCAAATTAAGCAGCTCGCTATAGCGATTAGTGCTGCCTTCTGAAACATCATGCACTAAAGAACCCAGAGTATAAGTTGTGCCGCTGCTTAAATCATTTGTGCCAAGGCCAGACGCACTAGCGTAATCTTTTGATTCCACCAAACGCACTTGTAAAGGGGCCACAGTGCCCAAAGTGTTGCTTTCAGAGTTAAAATTAGCGGCTGGCTCAAAGCGGACTAAGGTATTTCTATCTAAAAACATGCTGGTGGTAATACTATACCAATCAGTGCCATTTAAAGAATAAGTCCATTGGCCGTGACTGCTGTTACTTTCAATGCCTGAAACCCACACCCCGATAAAGGCGTTACTTTGGGAGCCGATGTCGTTATTAGTGCTGTGGTATTGATTATCTTTAGAGTCATCAAAACGCCCTAAAAACAAATCTTCAACTTTTTTACCATTATTGTCGGCACTGGCCACATCTTCGCCAATAGAACCAAAATTAATGTTACCCGATGGGGTCACCGCTGGTGCGTCATTGACTTTGGTGATGGTAATATTTTTAGCGCTAGTGGACTCAAGGCCAATCTCAGTTAGGCCAAAACCGTTGGGCTCCACTGGGGTGCTGCCTCCGAGGTCTTGCCCCCACAGCCCTAAATCGTGAATATAAACATTTAAAGGATCTTCCCCATTAAAATTCGCCGGGGTTTTATAGCCGACTTTTTCTAGGGCTGCGTTTATTTTAGCTTGCGAGGCTAAAAACTCAATGCTTTTACCATCGGCTGATATTTGCCATTGGTCTAAATCGCTGGGGTTGCCGCTCAGTTTAAAACCGGCAGCGATTAAGTCAGCCGATGTAATATTTAAAAAACCTTCAGTCACATTTAAACGGACATAAATGCGCTCATTAAAAGAGTCTTGATCATTTATAATTATTTTATCGGAGCCAGTGAAAATAGTGTTAAAATTTTCATTCTGATCTTCTAAAAAGACTAAACCACCCCCACCGGGCAAAATAATGGTGGGGGCATCGTTACTATTATCACAATAGATATTAATCACTTTAACACTGCTTAAAGCAGTGCCATTAGTTAAACTGCCGTTAGAGGCTGCGCCGATATCGTCTTTAACTGTCAAAGTTAAGGTATCGGTGACATTTATCCAACCGTTACGGTCATATTTCATGGAGCTTAAAATAGCCTCAAGCTGGGCTTTAGTGCCCGTAAGAGTAATTTCAGTATATTGTCCGGGCAAACGTTCCAAAAACGAGCCGCAGATGGCGTCGTGGAAGTCGTTAATTTCCAGCCAACTATCGGTATCACTTAATTTTAAAGTGATGGTCAGCAAGTCAATATCAGTTGTGGTATCAACATCAGTTAAAGTGATTAAGGCCGATTCACCGCGGTTGTCGGTGCCCCCAAAAATCACGCTTTGGTTAAAAAACAATTCATCGGGTGCATTAATTAAGGGTTGATCATTGACGGGGGTGACATTAACCCTAATCTCGCCGTAAACCGCTAGGCCATAGATAGTGTTGTTATCAATATCTTTACGCCCGGTGTCATATTTCAACTTACCCGGTGAATTCAAAGTCTCAAAAACATTATTGGCTTTAGGGTCAAAGCTAGGCAATAACATGTCGTTGGCTTTTATGTTACCGCTGTTACCGTTATCAGTATAAAAAAAGCGGATAGAGTCTGCCCCGTTATAATTGCTGTCGGGGTTATACTTTAGACCAGCCAGTATTTGGTTGATTTGCTCTAAAGTGCCGCTTAAGGTGATGGTTTTCCCTGTTTTTCCGCCTGCGGAAAGTTTTCCGTGTTCCACCGTTAAGGTGATACTGTTACCGCCGTTACTAAAAGCGTCGGGGTCAGTAATTGAAAGGGGATTGTTGCCGCCACCTACCACGGGAACCCAGGGGCTGTCTTCAGCTAGGGTGATGCTGTGGGGGCCGGAGGGGCTCACTTCCGGCCTATCGTTTAAAGGGCTTATAAAAACTCTAGTCAGGCTTTCAGCCCTTTCCACATTACCGCCGCCACCATTGGGTTTAACCCATTGCCCATTTTCATAAACACCATCATAAACTTCTATTGCTATTTGTAATTCACCGTTAGGGTCATAGGCTTCCCCTTCAGTTGCATCGCTGCCTGACAGAACCTTAACTTCGGCCAGCCACTGACGTATTTCGTTGTAAGTGCCGACTAGGGTATAAGCTTCACCTGTGCGGCCACCCACATCGATAAAACCGCCGGCCCCATCAGAAAAACGTAGGTAAATTTTGCTTATAAACAAAGAAGCATCACCCGAGGGATCGATTAAAATCAAATTAACAGTTATCATATCTTGGCCTGGGGCAATGCCGCTGCCGGGGTAGGCCCCCAGGCCGTTATAGTCGGGGTCTTTCAAATCAATATTGACAATAATGCCGCCTTTAATAGACGACACATAAGCTTCTTCAGGGGCTGTTATAGTTGGGGCATCATTTTGTCGCACAATGCTAAAATCAAAGCCAATGGGATCTGAAGTATAATTGCTATCGCTGACAACACATTTAAAACTGCTGGCGTGGTTTTCACTGCCATCGTGCTCATAGGTGACTAATCCCGCATCAACATCAGCTTGGGTAAAAACAGAACCCACCCCCAAAGTGTTGCCGTTCAGTTTTAGCTGCCCATATAATGGTAGTTCTGTAATTTTAAACTGAATGGCTGACGGCCCGCCATCGGGGTCAACAAATTTGATATGATTAGCATCAAGGGAGGCGTTGACATAGTCTTTATTAATGATCACTTGCCCGCCTTCCGCCACTTTAATGGGTTCCACAACGGTTGCGGTGGGGACTTCCGGCTTATCATTGACAGCGGAAATAGCAATCTTAACTTGGCCGCCATGTTGGCTGACACTGGCTTGTCGACCGGCCAAATGAGTTAAAGAGTTGCCCTGAAGCTGCCATGAATTATGAACGGCATCATTGGCGGCCACACCTTTATTGTCTGAAACCAGATATTGAAAATCAGTGTTAAACTGTTCACCGCCGCTATGCTGATAAAGCAGTTTTCCAGCGACAATATCAGCTTTAGTGATGACGGTAAAACCAGTGGGGCCCCAATCTTTCCAACCTGTGCCCGCTTTTAAACTGCCCACATCGCCATTGGGGACAACGCTCACTTCAACCCAATCCGGTAGGGCCTCCGTGCCTTGGTTATATAACAATTTACCAAATTCTGGCAACTTGGTGATGACCACACACCAATCGTTAATAGTGGAGTAATCTGTTTGGCCTGATTTTCCACCCTGCCCATCAACATCGTTAACATTGATATGATCTAAGGTGATGGTGGCTTTGCCGCCGGGGCTGTCTTGGCCTGCTGTTTCACCTTGGGCTAAATCGTGCTCCATAACATCTAAAGTGCTGCCTTGCCTGGGAATGGGGCTATCGTTACGGGGAATGATGTCAAACTCTTGGGTGAAAAGATATTTTTTATTGCCTGAGCTTGACTCAGCGGTCTGAGCTTCTTGCCGCCCATCGGAAACTGTAAAATTGAAATTATCTGTAAAATTTTCTGAACCGTTATGCAAATAAAAAATTTTACCCGCATCAATATCAGCTTGGGTAAAAGAACCATGAAGACCAATGACTTGATAAGTGGCTCCATCATAAAACAGAATATAGCCGTGGCTTGGTTCCGCCTCCACCCGGTAAGTTAGGTTAGCGGGGTCAGCGTAAATAAAACTGTTGGGGTCAAGGGTGCTTCCGTTTTCACCATCGGTAAACCAAGCTTCAATCAGCGAATAATCATCATTTGGGTTTAGGGGGGTGTTGTTATCGTTACGAAAGTTTATGAGTTGACCTTCCACAACTTCACGGGTGATGGTGCCACCACATTGAGGCACCGGGTCAATAATCATGTCAATGGGGTCAGGGTCATTGCCCGTAACATCGTGCGCCACCAAGGTCAAGGTGTGTTCAGTGGCTATCCACTCGCCTGTGTTTGTCCAGCGGCCAATGCCGCCCTCGCGAGGGCCTTGCCCATGTTGCCAGTTGGTGGCGGTTTGTCCATCGTGGGGAGGATAAGGTAAGCCTTCCCCTAAACTATGGTTTTCAGTGTCATTAGGTGTTGGATGGGAAGTGATGGAGCCATCACGCACGATAAAAGAAATGTTCACTGTCAAATCAGTGCCAGCCCCATTGAAACGCCAAACGACTTTGCCGCTGTCGATTTCCGCTTGGGTAATTTTATCGTTCACCCCAATTTTACGGTAAGTGCCATCGCCATTATCAAATAATAGTTGACCAGTGGCCCCGTTTTCACCGTCTAAAGCCCTAATGGTATAGCTTAGCCCGGGAATGTGGCTGTCATTATCAGTAAGCTTTAAAAAATCATTAGTCAAAACAATCACCCGGTCACCGGGCGCTCCATGAACGGTATGCTGGGCATCATCCCAAATATCCCCCACCCCCGTCCACTCAGGGTCATCATTATTGGGGCGGATATTGAGGCTCATGTTCTGTGAAATGGTTTTAGTCCCGCTGTCACCCAGGCCGCCGCCGTCATCAATCACTTTAATGGTGAAATTAACGCTGCCGCCATTTTCTTTTCCACTGTGGTTAAAGCGCAAAAATCCATTTTGGATATGCTCTAAAGATAATTCCGTGCCAGCCACCACCTTGGCATAAAAATCGCCAGTGCCAGTGGGATCATACCAAAAATAACCCAAGTCAGCAGGAGGCAAAACATCAAAAACAACTTTGTAGTCAACACCGGGGGCTTGATCTGGGTCAAGGACATCAAAAGCCACCGCAATGCCTTGCTCACCTTCATAAGCCCAAATGGTAAATTTTTGCACAGGCCCATTGGTGACGGGGTCTACATCCCAATAGGAATCTAAGCGGCCAGAAGGAACAACTGTATTCCCTTGCCCATTGACTATAGGGCCCACCACCACTTTTGGGGGTTGGTTAACCGGCTTTAAAACAATATTCACTTTGCCTGTGATATCATCGCTGCCTGCCCCATCATTAACCACATAAGTGAAACTGTCGGTTGTGCTGTTGGGTGAAATCTCTTCCCGCACTTGTAAACTCTGCTCATGAACATATTTTACCATCCCTTGGCTAACATCCCACAAAGAAAAAGTGCTACCCACCCCTAGCTTAACCCAATCAGAACCTATTTTACGCCACATAGTCCCTTTTTGGGACTGCTCGCTTATTTTAATCACCACTTGCTGCAAGCTGTTATCAACATCAAACTCTGGCACAATCTGATTGGGGCTGGTAATGGGGATAGGGGCCCAGTCTTTATTAAAATGTTGAAGGTCTAAAATGCCTTCAGCCGGGCCTAGGGTGCTGCCGTCGCCGGCTTGCCGCAATTCATCAACATATAAATATAAATCTTCGCCCGGGTCATTTTCCCCAATGGGGGCCGGGATAAAAGAAGGGGCGTCGTTTTCAGCTAAAACATCTATATTAAAAGTTTTATTTAATTCATTATCCATAAGCTCGCCATTCAAATCGCTTAAAGATAAATTTAAAGTCGCAGTGCCATAAAAATCTTTTTCCCCGGTGAAAGTTAACCCAGCCAAAATACTATTTATTTCTGCCAGAGTTTTATTGGCCAAAGTATAGATGGGGCCATCGCCCGGTAAATTTAAGCTGCCTTTAGTCACGGTGATGCTTAAATCATAGCGGTCGGTTGAGCCATCGGGGTCGGCTATTTCTAAAGGCCTTAAATCAGGGCTGTCGCTGGTGCCGTGATTAAATTTTAAAACAGTGGGAACATCTTCCACCACTTGGGCGGCCTCAGGCAAGGTTTCTGTATTTTTAAAGATGGGTTTATCAGCTTTAGGATTGACGGTGATGTTTTTAGTAAAGATTTGATCAACATTATAGCCATACTCACCATTAACTAATTCACTAAGCGTCACGGTGAGAACTGCGGCCCCCATTTCAGTGTTGAAATTAAGAGACGGCCTGTATTTTAAGCTGTCTAAAACTTTTTGGGCTACGTCTTTACTGGCCCGAAAAGAAACTTGGGTGCGGTCGGCATTATACGTGAAGGTATTATCCACCACCCCCGGAACCATGGACAATTCTAAACTGCCGTTAGTGACATTTAAAATAACTTCAAAGTCTTCGCTGTCATTGTCGCCTAATAAAATGCCGTGGGTATTGGGGGCGGCAGGGTCAATAATTAAAATATCATCTTCATCAACCGTGAAGTTACCATCGTCAAAACTAATGGTGGGAGCTTCAGACCATGAAGCCCCAAAAGGCGCTCTAACAGGCGGCCCAAATAGAACAGCTTCTGGTGTAGGGGGTGAGTTTGCCAAAATCTCCGACGAATTGGGGCTAGATGCTTCTTGGGGCTTTAAATCAACATTGCTTTCTAAGGTGATATCAGAAACTAAGGAGTCATCGGCTTTTTGCGGCTCAGAGGCTGAGATTTCTAATCCATCTGAATCTAAGCCAGTGACAAGCTCTTCTTCCGTTTTTTGGCCAGGCTCTAAAGCTGTTATCAAGGTATTAGTAGCCTCATCTGGGAGCTGCTTAGGCGAGTTTTCTGTCCAATTAGATAAACTGTTTAATAAATCATCTGCCCCGCTTTCCAAAGATTTTTGCCCATCTAAGGCGCTTACACTAGTTTCAGGGGCCGAGCCTGTGCCCTCTTTCTCAGCGTTTGGGCTTGTTTCATTTTTATGCTCTATCATCGCATCAACAGTGGCCACCGCCGCCGCATCAAAAACCAAGCGCGGCTCAAGCGCCAAAAGTTGAGAATAAGTGGCTAAAATTATTGTTTGTTCAGGTTTTCCAGCTTCTTTTTTCTTTTTATATATAAATTCAGAAATTTTTTTAGCCATTTGTGCGCCTCTCTTCCTAAATCATCTCAAAAAACTTTTGAGTGGCGTTTTATAAATTTTTTAACAGCCTGAGAACTTCACTCGTAAAAACAATTTACTTTATAGAAACTTTCAGGTTTTCTTGAAATGCCTTTAGGTGTGGTGAGGGGGAGATAAATTCACTGCTCGGCCGAGACCTCAGTTAATCTAAGACATTGCGGCGGAGCAATGCCCCTGTGAGGCAAAGACAGATAAATAATTATCAGGGCTCCAGGGTTATTTTAAAATTTTTAATGGCACAGTTCAAAATATAAGATTATTTTAAAGCAAATATTTTCAATAATCTCATAATCCGCATCTTTGAAAGTTGCTTCTGCCGTATTAAAAATAGACCTCTATACCGTGGGCTAATCAAATGTTTTTTAA
>JARJEC010100432.1:0-18702 GCA_030264575.1 Tachinus sp. AB-2021
ATAAATAAAGATGTTTAAGTTTTGCCGCATAGAAACTCAACGGTTACAATAAGTGCTTAAATACAACTTAATCGTTTAAATTTAAGTTTAATTAAAATTATTCTTAAATTTAAAAATGTATATTAATTTTTATAAAATATAAATTTTGCTATAAATTTAAAAATTGGTACCGTCATTTTTTTTTAAATAACAACCCCGAGTTTTTGCGCTTTTATTTAGAAACCCTTGTTTTATATACATAATAAAATTGTTGTGCAGTACCAATTTATTTAAAATAAGATAAATAATATGTATAACCAGTTTAATAAATGACTGTGTTTATATTTTATTATAGCATTCCTCCAAAACCGTCAAAATTATAATAAGTCTATTGAATTTTGAAAATATTTTTTTATACATATATGTATTTGAAAAATTCAATAGACTGCTGTTAACAAATGTACTTATCTTTTACTACTTCTTTTCTCAATCATTTCTACCTACTGAAAAAACTTAATTATGTTTTCTTTCATTTGATATCAAATCAATATTTACAAACTATTACATATATTTCCATTCTTGCACTATGTCGATTTCTCATAGCTGAGTTAGTGGGGAAATCAATGGTTTATTAAAATAAATGAAACAGTTTTCACAAATAATAAATACAGAAGAACTGACAACGTTGCTGGAAGTTAACTTACATTAAATATGTAACTGCTAATATACTCGTATATGTAACAAACTTATAGTACAATTGATTCTAAACTTTTTTAATTTGTTGTTTCTACAGGTAGATTTTCGTTGTGATACTGGTTGCCAGTAAATTGTATTGGTTGTTCTAGAATCAGTTAGTTTAGAATCCTTTATCGTTTACAAAAAGGGCACACTCACCTTGACTTCTTCATTATTACTTGCGCTGGTGCTAGTACTAAAAACATAAATTAATTATTCTTTTCATCTCTTGCTTTAATGATGACCTTTTATGAAGGGTCAACAAAAGTCTGCATTTAAATGTTGCCGCTTATAGCAACGTAAAATTGGGTTGTCAGGATTTTAAACTTTTTTTTTTATCTGAAAATGATTTTCTTTCAATATCAATTTAAACAATATTTTAAGATTGAAATTTTTAATATATAATAAAAAGAGTTTTTCCTCTTGTTAAACCCACATCCGGCGGCGGCATCACACTGTATAAGAATAAAATTGTATTTTATTATATGTAGTGACATCTATAGTCGATAGATGTTACTAAGCACGATAAAAAGACGGTATTTGTCAGGCAGGCAACACTGCAGTCAAATATGTCAGATGTCACAATGCTGTCAAATCGCCACTGTAATTTCCTGTGTCAGTGAGTTTGTTTATGACTATCGCCAATAAAACTCATCAATACCAGCTCCAAAATCCACCGTGAAAATTAGTAACAATTGCTGATGCTATGACAAACATCACAACCACTGGTACTTACTCACTATAATTAGTATGAAAATATAATGTAATTAAGATTACAAATGAAGGTTATTTGTTTTTGACAGTGTTATGATTAAAATAGAAGGTCTCTCTATTAAAAAACATCGTAAATTGTCCAATAATGGCACACAAGAAATAATATAAAAAAGTGATAAAAAACTTAAATTAATTGAACTGCTTATATGTGCAGTGATAAACTAATTGAAATGAAGTGATGATGATGACATGAATCATATGCACACAAAATTGATGTTTATCAATGAGACCCAGTATGTATTGTTGTCTTTGCATCTGAGAACTAGCTGCATCTAGTGATAAGAGTGTTTATATATTGGAAGTTCTTTCCTAGACTTTCAAGGTTTTCATTTTATTCTATTTTCTTTGTGTGATGATGTTTTTTACTTTTATTATTGTTACAGATAATCATTTAGATGTGCCGATGTGAGAAACGAGTGTAACATTTTTGCAGAAAAATGTTATCCCTATATATCTTTATTGTATTTACGTTATGCATTCATCAAGGATTTGCCGACATATTAGTGATGTCATATGTAAGTGGTTTGTAACTATTCTTTTGTTTGTATGTCTGAATAATATTTATTAAAAAATAATTAGTTCAGCTAGTCTAATTGGTTATATTTAAAATGCACCATGTGCTATGCAGAAAATTTACTTATCTAATGAAATGTATACCACTAGTGTTTGAACATTTTATTTGTAACTGATACTAAGAGGTCAAGGTAAATAGAGTAAGAGCAACAGAAACTTGGCTTTAACATTACAATGTTGTTTTAATAATGAATTGTTCTATTATATAACTTAGACGCTTTCTATCTATCGCTTATCTTGGATATTCTTTGCTTACTTTATCTTTGTTGTTGTACCTTTGCTCTTATTGAAGATGGATTACCTTGAGACCAAGCTCAAGTGAAGCTCACAGAGCTCACTAGTAATAATTTAACTTACTTAATGGTTGGGGAGGAAGTTTTAATGTTTATGTACGATCATTGCATTATTAATGTGAAAATTTGACATAAATTATGATTTTATCCAATGATAAATTAAAAAGAGCTTTTTATTGGTTCTCAGCCATGGATAAAATTATATATAAAAAATATTTTATCCATTGTGACTTCGACCAATCAAAATTAGAAGTATTGGTAATTTTATTTTTACACCATTGCATGTTGGCAACAGTTTGGCCGTAACTACAGCAATATAAACAAACACGACAAAATCAGCGTATGAATTAATCAAAATATGATAAAAACTGAGAATTTGATAATTTTTTTATATGGATAATCGTAGATACTGTATAGTATTATACTTGTAAGTAAAGATTTTTATCCACTCAAATGATTACTGCACTCGCCTACGTCTCGTGCCGCAGACTCCATTTTTGTGGATAAAAACCTTTACTTGCTCATATAATAATATACCATTTCTATATGTTTTTGTGACTTTTATTTAATATTTTCTGTATATAACCACACCAATACTAGGTTTACGCCACTAAATATTAATTGATTCATTTATTTTAAAAATCACCTTTGGGTTTTTATTATGAATCGGATGTATGGGATTATTTATGTAATATTTAAAATTTTATGCTTTGGAAATTTCGGTTTAATTCTCCTGCCTCGAATGGAATGTGTCCCATCCGGATTTAAAAATCTAATGGTCGGCTATTGCATTTCGAATATAATTTCTGATTGTTTCTTTGAATTTGCATCATTGTTACATACTATGGTACAGATGTGTTTCTCTAGTGTTTTAATATGGGACACATATATCCCTCTAGCATTGTAGTATACATGTACAATATGTTATATGAATGTCATATTTTATTAAACCCTTGTTAGCCATATTTGTCCCATACAAAATACCTTGTGACACATATGTTCATAGTTCATATTTTCAAAATTATTAAAATTAAAAATTTTTTTGGACATTACTTTTATTATATAGTCTATAGCCAAAAAATATTTGAAAATATAAAAAAAACAATTCGAGGCTATAATTAGTTCTAGCATAATTACCACGGTAACACCGCCTAACTTAGTTTGATTAATTTTATAGGAGAACGAATCAACTTTCTAAAAACTACATTGGCTTTATGGAAAACGTCCTTGCATTTTACGTAGTACAGCGGTCATTTTTGACAAAACTTTAGATCCAATTTTACTAGCTTCGGTAAAAAAATATCTGAAGAAAGTGATATTAAATATACATTTTATCCAAAAATTGAGATAGGTGGTTGTGGTGTGGCTACAATGAAATACCGTTACATCTTTCTTTGCAAAGCAAATAGTTTTATAGCATGTTCTGAATGGCTTCAAAATATTATTCTATATTTTAGTTTAGAATGGACGAGTCCATGAAAATCTTGAAAAACTCTATTTATTGAAACTACGGGAGCTACATTTATTAATAAAAAAAGTTTTTTTGAAATTGCCCTTGATATAGATTCTATATGAGCTCCCCACATTGATTTTTTATCTAGATTTATATCGAAAAACAGAATACTTGTTGGATTTGAAATCATATTGTCTACAAAAATAGTGTTTTTTCTTGATTTAAAGTGGTGGTTTGACCATTGATTTGATCTTCATGATGTTATGTCTTTCTTGAGGTTTTTCAAATCATAGTTTGTTACCATTGTCATTTCTAAAAAAGAAGCTGGATTAGAAATACATTTATACAGATCATTTATATAAGTTAAAAATAATAGTTGGCCTAATATAAAACCTTGAGGCACCGTGAGGTTAACTGTTGCATCAAGGTTGAATGTTAATTGAAAAATACCATTTATTTTTTATTTTTTAAGTATGATTCAACGAGCTTGACACTTTCTGTACCTAAACTTTAAATCACAAGTTTTTTTAGAAAAATTTTATAATAAACACAATCAAATGTTTCACAATGATCACGGCATAATAATCTTAATATATCACTATTATCAAAAGAATTTGATAAACAGGTTGGAGAAGAACAAAAATAATCACATTTGTAGAAGGTGTGGTTTGCGTTGGGTGGGTGGAGGAAATTGATTCTGTAGCCTTCGGTGGAAAGTTTAATTACCAAGAACTTCTGTTCATTAGCTTCAAATTATGATTTTATTCATCCCGATAAGTCAAAAATGAAAAGCGTTCATTTCATATATGGTCTTTTGATCTTTGTCATCTTGTATAAGATATTAATTTATTTATTCACATCTCAGTATTACGACCTTTACTGAAACCATATTACTGCTCATAGAATAAGTTATTGCTTTTTATTGGTCTCTAATTTGAATAGTTAGACTAATCATTGAATTAAGATGCCAATATTTCTCTTGTAACGAATGAAAATATAATTTAGTCTTACTTTTAAATTAGTAATAAAGTTATGTCAATCAATCAACCAATCAATAGTTTAGGTATGGGAGCAATTTTATACATTGATTGAGTAAATTTTATATTCAATTAATATTGCTTGACAAAACTACATCTGTTTTAGTGTTTTGTTTCATCTGAAAGTATAGGGGTACTCATAGCAACAATAATGTTATTATTTTAAAAATTAAATATTTATAATAATTTTAGTATCTAACTAACCTCTAATATGTTAAAAACATTTATAGAATATAATTTTTGAAATTTCTAACAAATATACATTTACATATACATTTCTTATACATAAATATTTTGATTTAAATAGGAAAAAATATGGTTTTTATTGTTAAAATGTAAAGATAAGTATGTTTTATGGTTACAAGATATATAAATAATTATTTCTATTGCAATTTTTATCTATTACCTATTTATTTATAAAAGATCTATCGTCTACTAAAGGGTTAATTAAAAAATACAAAAAATGGAAGGAAAGTAATGTTTAATATAATTACAATAATTGGAATATTTATTATATTTAAATATAAATATTGTCATTTTTGCACAATTCTTAATAAACCAAACAAATTTTATGAAATCACCATTTAATTACAATTTTATTAGAAACATATCTGGAAACATACTTTCACATTTATTATTCTGACAATTATATAACATGTTATAATAGAAACTCAAAATCCAATTTTGCAGTTTTGAAATAGGGGGAAAACAAACCTACATGATCACTGGCAAGTAATCTGTCAGTTTGAATTGTAGATATAAATAAGTTGTTTTGCTGGTAGAGATAGGACTATTAAAGAAAAAAGCAGTTTTTAAGGCTGAGTGGTTTAAAGGCTGCCCCTCCTATGTGTAATGCATTGTTTAGGTTGTTGAGGTTAATTTTGAAATCATGATGGTAACAGTTCGGAATCACTTTGGATTTGTCTTTTTAATAATTCAAAATTGAAGAGTGCGTTTGTAAAGAGTTTGCTGTTTGAAAAGTTGGGAGTGTTACTCTGAGGGTGACATCTAAAGTGTTTGAGTATCACTTGCATCGAAAGTACATTCTTATCTAATCAATTTTAGAGCTGAATGAATTTTACTCACGTATACGCATTGCAGAATTTCTTCAAATATGGAATTTGTTACTCTTTTGTATTGTGTATTACTTTATTTAAAAATATAAAGTCACACTTATTGTAACAGCAACATTTCTTGTTGTCATCTACAGTTTGGCAGCATTCCTTGTTTATACTCCCAAACATTTGAAAAGTGAAACCGGGTGTGATCATGTGACATACACACTTGTTGTGTATATCTTATACTACCACTATTCGAACACACCACAGAGATCAGCCACTTTGTTGATTCTCTCCTATTTAAATTAGAAACCAAAACTAGGTTTTTTATTGCTTTTTATTAACCGAAATTAATAATTTTTAACAAATATATTATTGGTATTTTTACCCAGAGTTATGATTTGAATTATGAATGTAATATACAGGGTGTCGCACATCTGGCAGATCGTCGGCAATGCTTTCCTCCGACATTATATTATACATTGTTTTATGACGGGTCGGCAGAGGTCGACGGCTGCGGACCCGTCATAAAACAATGTAAAAAAAGTGTCGGGATTGCTGATCTCCCAAATGTGCGATGCCCTTACTATTTTATGTGTCAATTCTGTTTATAACAATTTTCAAATTTGAAAAAAATCAATATTTATGACGTAGAATTATAGTCTAAATAAACTACAAAAAAATTTTCTTTATAAATAATCAGCTGTTTTCTAAAAATAAAAAGGAAATACAAATAGCGTTTTGGATTTACTGAATATAATCGAAAAATATTTAAAACAGGTTCTTTGATTTAATGCTTAACTGGCGAGGTACTGGTCAAAAATACCCGAGCGATACAGTTTTGCTTTGACATTCTATATGAATTATGCAATGACTCATTTTAAGTATGTTAGTGTTTAGATTTTAAGTATTCAATTTAAAAAAATGGAAAAAATTTAAGAGCACTGGAATGTGTTGGGTAATTTTCACTTAACCCTGCTAGTTGTATTAGTCCTAGATCATGCAAACAATTTAATTTTCAACAATATATCAGGATTGTTTTAAAATTTACTAGGAGGTATTTTATATTAACAAATTACACTATTTGACTTCAATTTTGACTATCAACAGTAGTTATCAAACGAGTGTATAAAATCAATAGAACCGAATTTAGCAGATTTTATATGATATCGTCATGGTAAATGCAATAGGTTGTATGTCAAAGAAAACCAGTTTCTCTTTTTCTTCACTTACATGACCCAGTCATGAAGCTGCATATCCTACAATAGGACTTATGTCAACTGGCCAATAGGAAATTGACTATCCCGTTCCTTAAGAAAAGTCGAATCGTATGACATCAATATTTTCTCATGGCAAATAGTCGTATTTCAGAATAAGAAAAGATTTGTTTTGTTTTATATTTTTTTATATTCAATTAACATTATGCTGTTCAAAATTTGAGAGTTTATAAGATAGGAACTATTGATTTTGTTATAAGCAGATTTTTTGTTGAATCTTTGACATACTACCTTTTGCACCAAGCAACACTGTATAATTTTTGACATACGATCTATTGCATTTACCACGACGATATGCTACTCTAATGTTGATAGAAAAGCAAATAAATATTCAACAAAAGAAATGTTCAAAATCTGTTTGTAAAAGCTGCTCGCATTATGACTAGGGTAATTTTGACCCGACCTCACTAGTTATATTTTGCCAGCCTACTTCACCAGTTAAGAGTTAAAACATTTGATTTAGTCATGCCAATCCCCGATCCCGATTTATATTATTCGGTCTGCAATTAAACACAATTACCCTAAGGTATTTAGCGAAGCAAATGCCATCAGGTGTTGAAATATGTAATCCTTCCGAATGGAAAAAATTAAATTCTAACCTTTCAATGTAATATCCAACATATAATAGCTATATCTGCGTTTTGTTAAAATTCTCAATATATTTTTTATAAAAAAAAAATGATTTATTTTAGAATGGACGATTTATTGAACAAGAATTTCGTGACATGCCATCAACTTTTGGTAATAGCCTACCATTTGCCGGCTTGCATGGTATGTTGGTATATGCAGATCCACCATTTGATGGTTGCAAAGATGTACAACCACCACCTACTGATGATAATATCGATAATGTGAAATGGATAATTCTTATGGCCAGGTACAACTGCTCTTTTGAAGTTAAAGTAAGAAATGCTCAAGAGAAAGGATATGTTGGAGTCATAGTACACAATGTTCGGTCAGATGCTTTGCAACCAATGTCTGTAAAGAATGCAACAGGCATCAACATTCCTTCAGTGTTTGTGAGTGAAAGTACCGGTATATTTATGAAGGAAGTGTATGCAGGGAATAAGGATTATTTTATAATTATTAATTCCGAGATTCCTTTTAATATTAATACACACCTTTTGATTCCTTTTGCCATAGTAGTGGCACTATGTTTCTTAGTTATGGTTACATTTATGGTAAGTTTTATTTTAAGCAAATGTGCTTTCATTAATGCTTTGTTTATTTTAGTTGGTTAAATATATTAGAGATAGGAGGAGACGGAGGAGAGAAAGATTAAGTTCTTCTGCCCTTAATAAAATTCCAACGTGTAAATTCCAAAAAGGAGATCCTTATGAAACATGTGCCATTTGCTTAGATGATTATGTAGAAGGAGAAAAGTTAAGGGTTCTACCCTGTGCTCACGGTAATTTCTTAAATTTAATTATCAATTAAAAACATGTTTTCATTAAGGTGTTTGACTTCATTATCTATGTTTATTTATTTTTTAATGGTTCAAGGTGAATAGCTTTTAACTGCCAAAACAAATTATGCACAGATCTACTGAAAAATGTTAATCAAGTTTCAACGATTGGTATTGTTGTCAAAAATAAAAATTATTCTAAATAGACAGATAGTTAAATGACTGTTACATTTAACTTTAAATTTAAAAATGGTAATAATAGATGTGTAAATGGAACTAGAGCTGTCTAGCTCCCTCTACACTATTAGACTAATTACTAAATGAAGCAAAAATTAATTTATATTTTATATAATGCAAACTTGTCCGGCCTTTTTCAGTACATTGATAAAGAAACTTCATAAAAAACCAAACATAATCGGCTAGTGAAAATCAATGAACACAACAAATAAAAGAAGAATTTGTCTATATATTGCTTAAAATCATCCTGTTTTAAGATATCTATTTGTTTCATACATTGGTGTTACCAAATCCATCAATAGAGAATTTTCTGTTTGTCTGACTGTATATCATAGGATATTTTGTCAGTGGTTGGCTCATTCGTACGCTTCAAACACGTATGCAACTATAAATACCAGTCAAATAATAAAGCTTTGAAATTTTTGCAATACTTTTAACTAATCTTAGGCTTAAAACGTTGGGTTTAAATTATATTGATAGACTCAAAATTAAGAATGTTTGCAAGCATCTTTTTTTTATAGAAATAATTAGTGTTTAAAGTTTAAAAACATTGTAACACAAATTTGCAATTAACTTTTTTATTAACCATTATTTTTTGATGAGCTCATCATAATAACGAAAACAATCAACTTTAAATTTTTATATATAAATTTGTTCTAATGCAAAAAAACTTATTATAAATTATGAACAATTATTATTATATTGAGCACAAGATAAGTTTAATTAATATTGATTATTTTGATTTTTAAATTTCAGCATACCACACAAAATGCATAGACCCCTGGCTCACAAAGAATCGTAGAGTTTGCCCAGTTTGTAAACGGAAGGTTTTTGCGCATGATGAAACCCCTTATCCAGATTCAGATAGTGATTCAGATTCAGACGATACGACTCCCCTTCTAAATGCAAATAACCGAACCACCCAAGGTGGCACCTTTGCCACCACCGAACCAACAAATTTTTTGACCCGCACCATCCGTTCCATATCGCAATTAGATAGTGGTTCTAATTTCATCACAGCCTCTGATCATCACAGCATTAATGGTGAACAGAGTGATGACCGTTCAGAAGATTATAGCACCGACTCAACGACTGATGAGGTTGAAACGAGGCCGGGAACATCAAATCCCAACCGCGACCTCATAGTGTAAGGTACAAAATTTTGTAATATTAATTCTAAAACTGTATTGATTTAAGTCAGCCTAGCTTGTTAATAATTGATGATGTAATTAAGTAACAGTGAATTAATATGATACCTTTTTTTTTATCAAAAAATAGATAATGTGAGCTGTAATTTATTTTATTCAAGTTTTATTTGGCTGAACAGAATAATCACTATATATTATAAACATAGAATAGAAAATAGGTAATTTATCTTTGGACTCCTTTGTAAATATTTAATGACTCGTTATCTCTTGATTAATAAGAGGAAATGAGGATTTGCGTTGGTGATTATAAATAACATTTACTGTTAAATGTGACTTAATCAATAAATTTCATTTATAATTTCTATTGTTAACTGGCAAAAACTTGCCTTCTTGCCTCATTTTTATCTTTATATTGATTAAGAGATTATGTCAGGTGAAAAATATTCTAATGTATGTGTATTCATGGTTTTGAGTTTGTTGTTGGTGCTATTAATTTTGACATAAGCAAGAATACGATCTGACTGGACAAAGAAATTATTCATATATTTTTAACCAAAGAAACTAGGATGGTAACAATAATTTCCATTTATTTTTAACTTTGTTCATATATTATATCTTTGTTAATACATTTTGTGATTTAGGTATAGATTAAAAATCTAAAATTAAGTTATAATAATATTAATTCTGTTATAATTATTTTTAATTTTTTATAAATATATAGTTCAAAGCTAATGTAAATAATAAAATTATATTCTTATGATGTATATATTATTAATAAAAAACCAGCAATTATTTATAGGAAAGAATCTATTGATCTCAATGAGCTGCCCATTTAATATTTTATTTCATAAATGGCATAGCAGCCACTTGTTTTTGATAGTTTACATGCTCAGTCGTTTTCTTCTTCTTCCTTTCATGGTACATATTACATGTTGTTTTTAGGAAAATGTAATAGAAAATTTCAACAGCACTAAGAAAACTGAATCCCAAGAAAAGCCCAAGTAAGCCTCCAGTATTAGCTGAAAACAAAAGTATTAATACTAAGACCAATAGAGATCGTGTGTACTCAAATATATAAAAATTATATGGTGCACATTCAACATTCATCATCAGGGACTCAAATTGCACTAAAAATTAATTAGGGAGTTGTTTCTATAGTAAAACTTCTATGGGGCGATTTTTTGAAATGTCAAATTCAGCGTCACGCGATTATTCTCTCAATTCCACTATCCCATTTTATTATATCTTCTCTTTTTTTGCAAATGCATTAAAAATTTGAGACGAAAGAGAGATGTAAAGTCAATGAGTGGAATTGAGATGGAGCAACATCAATAGCTCTGTTTGTTTGTGTATTCAGAACTGTTCTGCAAGTTCAGCTGTTCATTTGTATGCCCTAAGTAGTCTGCACTAAGTAGTCTGCATTTTGTTTGTTTGAGTGCACCGAACATGAACTTTTTACTGCTCCCATGCAGGAGTAAACAGTTCAAGTTAGGAAAGAAAGCTTGGATTAACGTGCCAAAATTAAAAATTATTTAGTTTTTAAACGTATATTTTATTATCAAATATATTATTATAACTTGAATTTTATTTTTAACAGCATTTGTATTCATTACATAAGTTGTTTTTTTATCTTGCAGTATATTACATTTTATTTTCTTTTGCGTCATGAAACATATAAAGAATATTTAGAAATGTTAAAGGAACTTTTAGTAGATACACTTGGGTAGAGTTCTGTGGCGTATATAATTTTTTCTAAGGGGTCCCATTTTTGTTTATGCGAAAACAAATATTAATTTTTGACAAAAATAATTGAAACAAACTTTTGTAGCTTTGGGGTTGTTCAATAAGAGAAAACGTTATTTATTCAGTTTTTTGTTGTGTACTTTTAAAATTATCGCACTTTCCAGATTTTGTCAATTTTTGAATGGGCACAATTTTCTGATTAAATATAGATTTTCTATTTGAAAGTTAAAAGGATCGACACATACATAACTTTTAGTAAGAATAAAATTTTGTGAAAAATGCATAATACAAAGTTTCCCACATTGTACACACTTTTTGGCTGTCACTAAGTGCACAGTTTATTTTTGTTAATTTGATTCGTAATCAATTTTCTACTTCTAGTTAAACGATGGGGGGACACCAAACCCACGATTTGATTTACATTGAAAAGAAACCTTTATTTTTTCTTGGCAATCTATATTATACATTTATTATAAATAAGATATGCGATGAATCAACTAGACATACATACTTACACAAAAATTCTGAAAATCCATACAATTCACTTTTTACTTGTTTAGAAAATTTGTCTTTGTCAAAGAAGAAATGGACCACTGCCATATGTTCTCTGAAATGAAAGAGAAAAAATTAATAAATAATAAAGTAAGTGGATAGTGGAGAAAGAAAAAAAAATTGAATGGTGGTAGCCTTTACTACATGATAGTGCATTTTAATAAATAAAACAACTTTTTAAATATCTTATCACGAAATTCATTAAACCGTGACTAGTTTTAACTAATATTTGTTTATATCACCATATGATGACCAGGTGATTGGTCGAAACTAGTGACGCTTTAATATACTTTGTGATAAGATATATAAAAAGTTGTTTTATTTAATAGAAAGAAAAAACTTACTTTAAATCTAAGAAAAGAATTGAAAAATCGTTAGAAATAGTCTAAAAGAAGATTCAGAAAGTCTTAAGATTTGCAGAAAATAATATATATATATATATATATATATATATATATATATATATAATAAAAAGTGCAAATCAAAACTTTACTAATTACCTAGAACCGGTCCTATACATTTTCGTATTACTTGAGGATGCCCTGAGCAAAAGAAGTGTTAAAAAAACTATCGATCGTCTTAAGCGTGCTATCTTCCACGAAAACGTAAAACATAAATATTCTGACACAAATATGAAATCGTATTATGTTATTACGTAAATTGTTTTACTTTTTTGTTACGTTAAAGAAATTGGTCCGCGTATCAATGGTGATGCGTAATGTAGTAGTTTTGTAGAAAAACAACTTTTTAAGTTTGACTAGAAACTTCATTCGTAGTGTCGAATGCACATCAACAATCGAAATGAAAAAAGAATTGGGTGGTCTCAGCTGTACACGCGAAGGATGTGTAAACATCGTGGCTTGTACGAGCTTATGCATGGGGAGCCTGTCGAATAGTATGTGCACACATATTCGCAGCAGTACCGCATGCACACACTGTCGCAGTCACATGACACGTGACGGTCATTTTTCAAGCCCGGACCGCAGTCATAGCATAGATGTTTACACATCAATAAATGCGGCAACTGTATTTTGAATATAAATTTATATACAATTTTGAGATACAAATAATGTTGGTGATAACAATAAAACTGCCAATAGATTAGCAATATACTAAATCACAGTCCAGTCCCGGTCTACATACTGCCCAATAAAAAAAAACGATAACTACCTATAAGCTATTCTATAATTCATCATAAATAAAACCAACGAAATGCTTGTATTTGAATTAAAATTATACAATCATTGTAAATTGAATCTGAAAATTTGAAAAAACTTTATATGATTTTTTTTATAATTATGTTACCACAAAAAAAGTAAATCACTTTAATTTTTGACAAGTTTTATATAAATTTTCAAAATACTACAGAAAAATTATCAATTAAAATAAATGTGATTATCAAGTTAAATTGTTCTTTCTGTACTTACGCAAAGTAATCAAATGTGACATTTTGCATATATTCTCCATTGACTGTACTATTATATTTCTTAGCAATTTTTCCAGTTGATGCACTTTTTTTTTCATAGTTTAATTCAAAGCAACCTGGTAAACATCGACAAGCTTTTCTGTAAAATACATATGTACATATAACTACAATTTATACAACATTTGTTTTACCTTTCACGTGAAAACTGTTCAATTACAACTGAAACATAGAATTATATAATATTAAATTTAACGAAGACATAAATTGTGGTCCACTCACCTTTAGCCTCATTAGCACAATATTCAGTATTTTTGTCACATATTTTTGTGGTCATGTTTTCTAAAAAAAAGAATGTCAGTAATGTGCATTTGTTAGTGATTTGTATTTACTTGGTAAGAAGTAAGGTACACATCCACATTTTTCTAAAGTGTAGTTGGCCTGACATTCTAATCTACAATTCCGTTCAGAATATAATCTAAAATATTGTTGAAGAGAATTAATAATATTAATTATGTTTTTGGTTTAATTGAGTCTGTCTTGTAACGAGATGACCAATATTCTCCATTGTTAGTAAAATAGATTATAAATTTTACTAAAATGGCTTAAATAGCTAAAAGTCAAAAAGTTGAAAATGTTATATAATAACAGAATTTGGATATTAACCGAAAAAAAATTACCGAATTAGTTACGAGCAGATAAAAGCGTAAACCTGAAATAAACAAGTTTGCATTTTTTTGATTATATAGGTACATCTACGGTGTACGCAGGTCCATAAATTATTTGGCGATTTTCCACTCTAAAAATAATTTGCAAACGAAACAATATATCGGTTCAGTAGTTGGAGTTTACCACACAGTACATCAGCATCTCTCCCAGTTTTGATTCTTCAATTTATCATATGTAAATTGAAGAATCAAAACTATAAAATTACGTTTAGTCTAAGATCTACTCTTTTGTTTTTTTCTTTATTTTACTTAAAAAAAGACGAAAAGGTTGACAAATGCGAAATGTTAAAATTTACCAATTAATCGGCCAGAACCGGCCGTTCTTATCTCTTGCAAACCCAACATTAATATTTTAGTCAATGGATGTACAAACATTTGTCATACAATTTGTATTTATTTTTTAAATCAAATTTAATTTAAATCACCTATAAAATTGAAGATATCGTTCACGTGCAAAAAAGCACTGTCGTTTCTCGAGATCAATATTTCGCAATCCTGGTGTTGACTCTTCTATAATTGGATTGATTGTAATACGAGTTTCATCTCCAGGTGTCAACAAAAAACCTACATCGGCTACTTTTGGTCTTTCAATCGGATTTGATAGCAATACCTATATATTAATTAATGAAATAACTATTATAATATTGTTGTTTATTAATTTACTTTAAAACCTATACTGTTTGTGCTTGTGCAGTAATATTGTTTCAAATCAGCATCTAGAACCACCGTCAATCCTAAATGCGTACCAGCTCCTAAACTTCGCATGGGATATGTATCAGGGGGCGTGTTTTTAGGATATCCATCTTCCGGATTCCAATCCACTCTAGTTTCAGGATATGTTTCTCTTGTATCGTCAGTACTGTAAAATATATTTAATTTTTATACTAATTCATAAAATATAACGTTACTTACGATGTATCACGTAAGGAATAATTTAAGGGAAGGCGATTAAATGAACAGCAGTAACCTTCATCTGTTAGAATACTATTGATGTATTCATCGCAACTTATTATTTCGTTTCCCCATTTGCAGTATTTGATCATGGCGCTGCATTTTTGATTAATCTAAACGAATGAAGTGAAATCGTAAATATTTGTACGTACACAGCATTATAATAACTAATAAAATATATAATATATTCTAAAAATACCAATGGTTGAAACAATATTTTAAATTTGCAGTCTAAATCGCAACATGCAGACTTTAGTGAACATGTTACAGTTATATTAGCTTGACAAAGTTGGCTGTTTAAGATCCAAGTAGCAGTTTTATAAATAGTAAAATTATTTTAAAAAGATTTAGATTTGATATGTTTAATAATTAAAAGAATTGGAACTTAGCCGTTAGTAATGTGTTGACACTACATATCAATGCATGTTTATTTGCTTAACCACGTGGAGATAATAAATGGTATCTGTATGTTTCTTATAGAAATAAATCCAAATACCAAGTATAATTGTGCATTTATATATTAGCTTTTATAAACACAACATAAATTGCTATAGAAATTTGCACATTTATAAATTTGGCTCTAGAATGTGAGAAACAAAAGACTTAGTTTGCCGATTTCCAACGATTAGAGTTTAGACGGACAGTAATTCAAAGTACGGCTTACTATTACGAAAAAGCCATTGTTCCGCGATAAAAAACGGAGTACACTTGGTTTGGATATCAAAAGACCAAGGCATAGAAGGGAACCCTAAGACGGGCAGCAATTTATTAGACCACAACAGCGCAAAACCACTTTCTTACGCACAAGCAAATCAAAGAAATACTAAAAAAATTTATTGAAGAAACAGTTAAAGGAGTAAGACGTCAAAATACTATCAGGATCGTACTGTAGGGGCGTTCAACCACCACAGTAAAATATGCTTCCAACTAAAACTGTTGAAGGTTACCGTGGGTTTGTGCTGATATAATTTAAATTAATAACCTAAAATAGCTAACAAATTCGAAAATTATATAATCAGAGGCGCACCCAGGATTTAAGCTTGCGGGTGTAAATATTATATTACAACTGTCACTATGTGCTTCGGGAATTTCAGAAACAAAAACCATCTAAAAAATGGGGGGGAGGGATTTCCCCTTTGGCTTCCCACTGGGTGCACCCATGTACATAATGTTTGACATATTTAAAAAAATGTTTTTAAATGTGATATTAAATATCCGTAGATTAAAAATTAAATAGATACTAAAAAAAATGTGTAAAATATTAAAACTATTTGCGATATTTCAAAATGTCAAAAAATCATACAAAGCGTTTGCTAAACGTTTAGAAAGGTGTTGAAAACTATGATAAATTTCTTAAAATATCACAAATGTCACAAGATTGTCAAAAGTGAAAAACCGATTGCAAACTTTTTATGGGTGACCTTGTGGCCGCCGACCGGCACCGACTATTCGCCATTTGCATTGCAAACAATTAATGGTGCTTTAGTTATCTGAGGTAAATTTCTAAAATTTTAGACACATATATATGAATTACGTCGAGGTGGTCGATGGCCAGCTGGGTAAAACCCAACAAATAGAAAAACTACTACCTGTAATTTAGAAATAAATGCTTACGAAGTGAGTAAAATTTTACAAAATGGTTGTGTGTATTGTAATATTAATGAAATATTAGCTAAAACATGTAGACGTTGCAACATGCTACTTGTAGTTACACAAAATTTACGTTAGTACATTGTTGTTTTTATTCTGCATGTGCTAATTATTCTTTAAATTAAACCATTATACTAACAACATACGTTTAAATAATACTCCTGATAATAGGTTGTTGGCCGAAAAGCGTATAAACATTGTGCGATAGTTTATTAAACTGTTATAACAACAAAAAGTAGTGGTAAAAAGTTGTAAAATATTCATAGTACGTGTAATTATAGAAGAGTCTGAAAATTGATCGAAATGGCACCGGAAGTAGGAATTGTTATTACGGCACAATAATGTGTTCAAATCGATATAACGGTAGGAGCAAAGAAACCTCTTTCTGCATTAGTTGAACAAGAGAAGAAAACCTACGAGGCTGAAAAAGTCTCATAATCATAATTTTGGTGAGAAACACGAATGGAGCAAGTAGCGACCTGGCCGCTACATGTAACACTTACAATTTGCAGCAAATATTATCAATTTACGAACAAAGTTCCACTCAAAGATTAGACAGATCAATGAAAAAGTTTTGACTAGTGAAAGAAATGCACCGAGGCAGGCAAATTCGAGTATGCTGATGTTGGTAGACCTATGCAGACTTTGTCAATAGGTAAATTTAATTATTGTGTCTGTTTTGAAGACGACTTTAGTTCAGAAGACATACAGTAACTTGTAGTTACACGAAGATCACCTTAATACATTTTATTTTTATTCTGTATGTGCTAAATAGTGTTTAAGTTAAACTAATAAACACATAAGGTTTGCTAAATTTTTCTTCATAATAATAAGAAATTTGCAGACTTATTTTAAAATTTGTGATTTTATGATTTAGCGAAACATCAGAAATGGTAAGTCTGAGATATGTAATTTACCACTCGAATAAATTGAACTTTCTTTCAAAGCTGTGTTTATCTTTTATTATAAATTCTTGCAAAATAGTTGTACGTTTGATACCAATTCAATAAAAGTTTAGGAACAATTATAGAATGAAATTATCGACTGACATTTTACACATTATTTATTATTCAATATTTTTTCTATTTATTGCTTTAAAGATATAACAATTATCCACAATTCATAAAAGAATCAAAATCTAACGTTCAAAATTAATATAAAGATTCACAAAAAATCAGTGTGTCACTTATGCAGTAATATATATGAAATGAGTATACAAGATATGTGACACTTTACGATTAACTGATTCATCACATCATTATTTTATATAATGTCTGATATAATTAATTTAAAGTGATCGCTCTTACCGATATGATAAACCTCCGCACGGTACCCCAGTCGGCGGTCTCTGCCGATGAGTCGGTTTCGTTCGGAAAAGAGCTATTCATGTTGCACATGTCTGCCAAGAGCTTTTTATCCACTTCTGATCTGTTTGCAGTTTAGAAATAACAATAAAAAAGTAGAGTATTAATGATTATCAGTTTAAACTGTGTCATCATATTCACGCAATTGTGCAATTCAGAGTTCTCATTCTGAACTATATTTACATTTCAATGTTATGTACAGATCGATTTTAATAGGCAAAAGTTGTCAATGGGTACATTTGGTGGTAATAAAGTAAAAATATATGTATCAAGTATATTCATATAAATTTAATTAATGAAATCATTTGATAGATTCTAAAAA
>JARJEC010100444.1:0-11485 GCA_030264575.1 Tachinus sp. AB-2021
GTATTACTGCCATCGAAATGGCTACAAAGTTGATCATATTAAACATGAAATAAATAATGAAATCAAACAAACTAACTAAATAGAATAGAATATAATAATAATATTAGTAAAACAGCTCAGAGTAGAGGCAAACGATGTATAACAGTAACTGGTTGGTTCAAAATTTAGTTCCAAAATTTGCCCTGTAAGACTCTTAAATAAACTATTGTCTAATAGAATCGAGAACATAACTAATATTGAGAATGTTTCTAACGCCTAGCCATAGTTGAAAGGATATTACTAGCCTATGGTACCAGAATGCGCCTGTAGGAGAGAATGATTACCCAAGTGTACTTAGAAAATCGTTCAAATAAATGGATTGGACACAAAGATGTAAACATTACCAAGCATTATGCTCGCACATCAACGGTTAGTAATCTTTCTAAACTTGTAGTCGGTGATCAAAAAATAAATAAAAATTATGATAATATAATTTCTATAAAACCATATCTCTAGCTAAGCAGCAAAAACCATGATAACTTATTAACTGCACTGAGAAGCAGTAATATTAAAACATAAATAATACAAGTGTAATTCAACAATCATCTTCATCAACTCCAGTACCATCAAATGTAAATTAAAATAATTGCAGCATTAACAAAAATTATTATTATAATAAATACTTTTTAGCTTTTTTCAAGTGTTTGTGAAATTATAATAACATTCGCGTTTCACGCTCGAGTAACACTTTTTCAATTCTGTCATGCAACAAGAAGTTGTGATAAATTCCAATTCATAGTTCCACTACATATAAAAAATCGCCATGTTTTTCATGTGTAGAGATTTTTAATAAAATTCCGGAAGAAATTAAAATAACCAAAATAAAATCAAATGTTAAAACTAAATTAAAGGAATATTTATTGCAAAATTGTTTTTATACACGAATTTATATCGTCTTAATTAAATGATATTTTAACTTATATGTATTTTGTATAATCATGTTAATAAAGAATGCTAATTATTGTAACTGTAACTACTATCGTATGACCTGACAAATGTTGTTATAACAATCATTCTTGTTTAGTAAAATTATTATTATTATTATTATCATACTAGTTTATACCAAAGAATGTGAGATTTGCTCGTTCTGCCTCGTGGTAGTTCGGGATTTACGGGTACTTTGCAATGTCGCCGCAATTTGCTCCTCAATAATTTGCAAAATTCATTATGAAACTTGCATAAACAATTAGTGCCGACATATTTAAACATTCATGCTATATTAAAAGAAAGTGATTTTATATATTTTCAGTGCAGGCTGGGCTGATTTGATTCGATTGAAAAATGTGTTGAGGTTCCAGCATGTGGGGTTAAATGAGGTCACATCATCTAATGATATTACAGGTTGGTTGAATTGCTTTCTTATGTAATGTTATTATTGTATCAAGTGAATTTATTATGATACATATGTTACAAAATCGACTTAGCTCAACTAATATTAATATAATTGCTCTTAGATTCGTTTGTGCGTATACTATTATTATTATTCGAGTTTTAAGTTATGCAATATGCACAAGCTCGAGCTTGGTCCGCGTAAAACGCAGATAACACGTCAGTACTGTCATTTATTGCATTATAAATCAAACACTATTTTTATTAATTATAATTTAAATGAAATATTATTAAATAAAAATGTAAATACAACATGTTATATTAATTAATAAAATGTAAACAAAAAAAACAAAAATTTAGAAGAGAACAATAAAATAATAAAATAAATAATGGTGGTAGTCTTTACTATATGATATTACATTTTAATAAATAAAATAACTTTTTATACATCTTATCATAAACAAAAAATCTTTTGCCTTCTAGTATAATAATCCTCATTAGGTAATTGTTACAGTAATCCCTCCCCCCACCCCCACCGTTCTCAAAATTATTGTTACCATGTTTAATCTAATCTTTATAATTATTATTACCCCCATTTTTAATCTGTCTGTATACCTGTGTCCTATATATTGTATTCTTTTATTCTTTGAACTTGTTAATCCTATTAGTAAAATCTATTGTTTTTGTTATGTGTATGATAATGACCAAGTAATCGGTGGAAACTAATCCGGTTTAATAAATATTTTTCTTGATAAGATATATAAAAGTTGTTTTATTTAATCAAATAATAGAAATTAACAATTAAAAAATGTTAGAAATTTAATATTATAAAAAAAAAACTTATGTAAAATCTTCAGCAGTGAACTTTTATAAATGGACAAGAGAATTTATTATTCACCTAGAAAAATATATGTAAAGTAGCCTCTATGTAATAGACTTTCTAATACGCGGTTATGGACCGTATAATTCTGTAAATTTGCCTAAAAATTTCTCTGAAAACTACCTTTATTGTCTCTAAGATATGTTTTCTTTAGTTTTTGATTTCATTTTTAATGAAGCGCGTTAAAGATAATAAATTTTATTCAAAATTCTAATATTTTAAAATTACAAAATTATTTTGCTTTGCAACTTTTCTTATACGAAATTTAAAAAAAAAAGAAAAAATTAGATGCTTTATCACGCTTGATTTTTAGTAAAACGGTTTTTTAATTATTTTTTTCGATGATTTATTTTCAATTTTTACTTCAAAAGAAAGTAAATCAAATTTTCAAAAAAATATATATACAGTTTTTCAATGGCATGCTAGTTAAAATATAATAATAAATAATTAAGTTATTTGCAAAAAAAATTAAATATTTACGGGTTATACTAAATTTCGATTTTCATTTTAATGTAGCAATTTTGCCACCAAATATGTTTATAGTATGTATATAATTGTTTGGTTAAATTCATTGCAATCACGATGAAATTTAGAAGCCCTCCATAATGTAAATGTTTCATTAAAAATATTTGCAAATTACAGTTATTTTTTATTTGTTCTGCATTTTATTTTTTATGTAGTACCACAAATGCATATTTGGTTGCCTAATAATCATCGACGGTAATTGCTTCAATCAAAAATATGCAAATTATGCGACCAGTTGTGATGGTTACAGGAGATAAAGAACTGTTACCACCAATATAATAAGACATAGGTATTTATTTCTTACTATTTATTATTTTAAATCGTATTATCAACATTTTCTCAAATTTTGTCTTTAAAATTAATGCAACAAAAAATATTTATCTCTGGGCAAATATTTTGTTTAAGCGCAGCAAATCCTTCTATAAAAATTTAAAGTTACTTATCTCAAAAGTTAATTAAGATAATTTATTTCTGTTTTGGTATTATAATAAGTTTGATAACCAATGGTGTGTGATCAAAAAACAATTATGATACTTTTTGTCTTCACACACTAATTATGTGTATAAAAATAATGGCGTTAAAATTCAACTTTTTTTTGCTTCAAAAATTCTTGAATTTTATGATAATATGCAATGCTGCCAGACGTACAATAATTGTGGTGAATGTACGATAAAAATGAGCAATGTACTTGCGCTTTCGTATTTTAAATTTTATTATTAACCCTAACTCATATTACTGTTTTGCTTCGCAAAATTTCAATTATGTAATTTTTACATGCAGTAATCGGGTTATCTAAATTAAATAGCAAATGTGCAGTTTGGCCTCACTATGTGTATTTATTCAGGTTAGGTACTCCCTGACGGAGATTTAAAAGTCTCTTATCTTAAATCAACCCTTACTTTAGATCTTTTTTAAATATTATATTATATATTAACAGCGTATCCTGAGCGAGTAGTATTTGTATTTGTGGGTTTTACTCAAGTTGCCATCGACCTCAAGGTCCTTCAGCTGTGTTCATGTAGGCTGTGTGTTAAGTTAAGGCTTGTTACTTTAGGAAATTTGCCTCCAATATCTAGAGCGCCATTAATTGTTTCCCAATGGCGAATGATACCGGTAGGTGAGGCTATGCTCTCAGCCATTCAACTGCTGACAGTGCTTAACGTTGCTTAACTTTTGCAAACATTTGACATCGGCTATACTGGATATGCCACCCCGGCAGGATATTATATATATATATATATAGATAATAATAATAACTGCCGCGGTGGCATATCCAGTATAGCCGATGTCAAAAAAAAGTTAAGCAACGTTAAGCACTGTCAGCAAATCATATATATATATATCCTGACCGATTTATATAAAAATATATATTATTTAATTTTAGCTTAACTCACAAATCTGAAATGTTTTATCTGACGCTTATTTACGGCAAAAAGATTAATCATACATCCACAAAAGCTGCATATTTTGACAATTTGCGCAACTTTAATAACCAGTCAATTTTAATTTAGGGAACCTGTAATTCCGAAATAAACTTCAAATCCAAAAATAGATTTTGAGCACAAATTTTATTTTTATGTAAATTTTCATATCAACCAATACATGATTTTTTAAACAAAAAATTTTCAAGCAATTTTATACTAATTTAAAAAATAAAAAACAAAACCAAATTATACAAATAATTAAAAAATGTTGTGTTTATTATTATATTAAGAACTATTTTCTATTTGATTAAAATTTTTATTCGTGGGCTATGAAGTGTTTGAATATAGCAAACAGCCCATGTATAAATTTTTTTATCAAAAACAAAAAAGTTCTTAATATAATAATAAACACAAAATAAAATAAAAGTTAAATTTAAATAAATATAATAATTTGACAATAATAATAATGATTAATTTTTAAAAGAATTAATATAATATGTTTTTCTAAATTTTAAATTAAAAAGGACCTTCTTCTGTCAGGCAACAAGTTTTAATATCCCGAAAAGCTTCTTTCAACATCTGCAGATGTTATTGGTGTGTATTTAAACTTTGGTATTAATGATACATGAATAATGATTTCATCTGATGTTTTTCCATTTATAATATTAGTAATTTTTGTCAATATCAAAATTCCTTCATTTTTTAAATTTTTACTTTTATTTACTATATTTGCAACATCTCCACGTATATTCAACGCGCTTGATTTAAAGTTGCGGAGAGCCTCCAAAGAATCTGATTTTTATAGGACAATATAATAATATAATTATCATTATCATATAAAGGTGAAAATCTAATATTACGTTTGATACATATTACATTTTAATTTTGCGTTTGCACTAACCACAGCACGAGCTATTGAAGATAAATCGGCAGAAAAGTGCAAAAGCATTTTATAAATCAAACATGAAATTGTTACATGACATTGCATGATGCAGAACGGTGCAACTAACTAAAAAACTATATAAATATGTAAACATATAAATTGTAATTATTTACAGAATGAATAAACTTTTGTAGGAATAAATTTAATGTGGGACATGTTTTGTCACATTAAGACATCTTTAATCGTACCAACTTTATTATGTTTTATATATTACAGTGCTGTGTCTCGGAATATTTTCCATGTATTATACAGTGTGTTCCATAACCTGTTGACATGTATTTACTACATAATATATATTATATATAAATTTTAACCAGACAAAGAAATAATTTTATACTTAATATTCAAGGTGTCCTTAAATAACTTCATATACCATGCGTTCACGGAATTTCCGTACATAGAACAAGCATTCGGCTGTACTCGGCCAAAAACTAAAATGGAGCCGGAGCTGTAATATATGAAGGCAAACATCGGACTAAGCGATTTACGCTATTTCTGGGTAAATATGCCTCAGTTTTCCAAGCGAAAGTGGCCGCCACTGAGTGGTGTGCCAGGCACATGATGGAGTCGGGAGTTCAATTCAACAGACCGATTACCATCATGTCCGACAGCCAAACAGCATTACAGGCGGTACAATTGCCAGTAATAAAATCAAAACTGCTCTTTCTTGGATTGCTTAGATAGGTTGGAGGCAGTGGCCACAAACAACAGAGTACGCCTGGTCTGCACACCGAAAGACCAAGGCATAGAAGGGAACCTTAAGGCCGACCAGCTAGCCAAAAAGGAAACAACTGGGACATTTATTGGACCAGAACACACATTCGAGATTCCACACAAAACCGGAAACCAACACAAACTTGCAAAGAAACAGAATAACTTGTGGAAAAACTGTCAGGGGATGAATCACACAAGATTATTCCTAACAAAAGCAACACATAATACTCAAAAAGGAAGTATCGCAAATGACTCGCAAACTGCGAAAGCCAACAGGACTGATTACCCGACACTGTGGTCTTAACAAGCACATGCATAGATTGGGACAATACAAAAAAATCCACTATGCCGCGGATGTTTGGAGGACAAAGAGACTCCGCAGCATCTGCTGTGTGAATGCAAAGCATTCAACATGCAACGCACAGTTCACTTTGACAATCATATGCTTGCCCAAGAATAACTGAAAACAATCCCTTGGCAAAAACCCATGGGCTTCATAGAAAAGACAGAACTGCTAAAGGTGTAAGATGTCAGAGTTGCACAATAGGGTCATTAGGATCGTAGTGCAGGGACGCTTGACGAGCCACCCTAGGAGGAAAAAAAGAATAATGCTAGATTTAAAAGGAGAGACTTATTTATACCTCATTGGTCATTTTATAACAATCCTAACTTATAGTATTTAAAAATTTCTTTGTAGATTTAATTTTGTCTCTTTATCATACTTATGTAAAATTTTAAATTTCTTATTGAACTAGTGTTGATATTCAATTAGATGATCAGGATAAGTTGAATGACTAATCTTCTGGGTAAAACTTTCCGTATTCATTATTTCTTTCTTTGAAACTATTTCTGGTTTGCCCTACGTATAATTTTGTGCATGCACCACAAGCCAACAAATTGACACCTGCATAATATAAATAATTCAACCTCCTTTCTTGGCCAGGGCGTTATAAATATAAATAAAATTAGCACATTTTAAAACAAAACTACCACAAAACAAGGTTAAAGTAAACAAATACATTGCATTGCATTGCGCATCCGTTTTCACTCCGCTCGCGTCGTTTCAACCTGAGCATTAAATAGAATTTGTTCTAATTTTTCAACCAACGAGCGTGACCTTGAAATTCAACCGTCTTACACATATATTATAATTCAATGTGGAATTGCTCGGGCAAATCTATGGAGAATTCAACAAAGTATAAAATATTTTATGGGTTGCAGTGTCACTGAAGATATACAAGATTTGATATAAGAAATTGCATAGTGTCGTACAAGCATGTCCAATAAACGGTATGTTTCATTAAAAAAATATACTGATTTCTTAAAAATTGAAACAAAATCAATCATTTATTATACGGAATATTCCTTAAAATATTTATATAACAGAGCTGACCAAGCTGTTGGTTAGACCGACACACTTTTGAAAATTTTAAATTATCCGGAGCCGCAAAGAAATATTTAAAAATTTATTACATTCTTAATGCAGGGTATTTTACTCTTATTTTGGTATAAAAACAATTCCTTTACATTTTAACTTGTTTATTTGCAACACAGTATAATGCATTTTTATAGTTAATACGAATGGAAAGTTGCAAATTATAAAAATATTATTGAATAGAAGAATGGGAACGATCATAAAATAGGACTAAGTAGGTATAGTCAAAAATATATTTTTAATGTATTGCAAAGCGGAATGGACTGTGGAATGGCGCGTGCTACGGAACTTTAGTGTAATTGCAAATATTAATATTGTTATTTTTTGTACAATTTTTAATTTGCTTGTTTCTCTGTTATTTTCTCACTTTATCAAATTAATCGGTTGGTTTAATCTTATTCTTTAATTACTTTTGTTCATTTTTGTTTATTTCCTATAATTTTTTATTATTATTCTAAATTCTAGTTTTTATATGTTTTGGCGTAGGTAATAACCGTTCTGCCACTACTTTAGTGATTATTAGGACATTGGATTTGAACATCTTCTCGTCCACGGATCTGTCAGTGAAAATTCTAGTTAAACTCGATTTTTTTTCATTATTTTTGCATATTTTATAATGTATTTGACTTATTTATTAATTTAATATTATCGTTTGTTTTATTTAATCCTAATTTATATTTTCTATTTTTTTTTTTTTAGTTTATATGTAATCTTACATTTATTTTTTAAGTTTTATTAAATTAAAATTATTGTTCGTTATTTTTTTTACAAAATGGATTTATTTCTTAATTTTCTTATTTTTAGTTTAATTTAGAACTTTTGGTTCCGCTTTGCATATTTTTCGACAATATATTTATAAATTTATTTTGTTATTTCTTTTTTCATTAATTGTTCTACAAATAAAAAACAAAAAACTTTAATTAGGTGTGAAAATGTTTTAATGCATATTCCATGGAGCTGTAAATATATATTGCAGTAAAATACTACCTTGATTAAAAATATAATTATAAAATTTAATTCAAGGTAATATATAAGCAAAGTGGTAGATTAAGTGAATAAATTAGCCAATTTCCTGGACGATTTTCCCTTTTTCTGTTTGAATATTAATGCGACGAGGGATGAAATGATGAGCGTTCAATTTCGTCGCCCCACCTGTGCGAACGATGAATTCCGTGCACTTTTTATTCCGGGTCTTCGGGTCACGCCGCGGGCCGCGAAGAATTGAAAACCATTACGGCTGATGAAAGAAAAGTTTCAGCCAAGTTTCAAGACTCTTTGTCCCCCAGAGCGAGCGCGGGGCAGGCAGCGGGGAGTGTTGCGACCACCCTTTTACCTCCATTTGATTTGTATTTTGTTCGGGAACAATTCACGGTCCTCACCTTCATTTTTATTTTTTCACTTTGCGCGCAGGAGGGGATTGTTTCATTTTAAGATTATTGTTTTAAAGCTTTTAACTGGAAGCCGTCCAAAGGCGTATTACTGCAAATGAAAGTTGCCGGAATTTATGCCCGCTGCTTTTTCTGTACATTTTTTTTTAATGCGGGGATGGTATCTGAGAAAAAGTACTTAGTGCATTAAAAGAATGCCAATCCATAAAGTTAATTCGGATGTAATACAATATCCAATTATCTGATTAGGTATCTGTAATCTTTAAGATTCGGAATCTGTGATTCCAAAGACGTAATTGGTAGTGGGGGTTGGAAGAATGGATGGTTTTGTGGGGTGGGCACCTTTTGCGCAGTATCGTCCTTATCACCTTCATGCTCCAGTGATTGCGGCCGTCTACTGCTAATCTGCAGGAAAGTTTCCTCATTGCTGGGGGCACGCAGGTAGAAGAGCTAATGTATGGCGCAAGGTGAGCACCCGACGCAGAGATAACATAATTACTAAAAGCGCGCTCGAGAACCCGCAGCTAAATTAGGATCACTGTTATGTGAGCCATCCAGCTTAAGACGGCCATAAATCTGTACCTGCACAAAGATAACCATCTATTCCGCCACTATAACTTCCAGATTACAAACCATCCTGAGTTTGATAACGGCCAAGTTTTATATGAATGCTGCAACTGTGCTCGTTCATGAATAGCTGCGGGATTACCCGACCACCGACTCACTCACTACGAGGTAAATAATTCAAAAGGTAGATTGGGACAATAACATAAAGATTTATTAAACTTTCATCCATCCTTTTCTATACTACCGAACGCATCCCCTCTTTTTATATATTTATTTTCCCTCATCGGAACTTCCAAATGAATTTCGTTTTGGGTCAATTGCGACCGCGAGACACGCTCGACCGAAAGTAATGCGCGCCCGCTGATTTATCGCGTCTTTGACTCGAATATTCCCTTCAACTTGTTTACTGGATGATAACTCCCGTGAAAAACACGACTCAACGTACAAATCTGGCAGGTGATACATCACCGTCTCACGGGTGCAATACGGCGACTTCCTTTCCTTCCTTTCGCTAGTTCCTTCCTTCGGGCCATAAGCTACAAAACTTCGGCTAAATTGCCGGCAAACTTTAAATAAACCAGCCCTCTGTGTACGAACACAACAACCAATTGAATCAATCGTGTATAAAGCACAAGTAAACATGACAACATTAACATAACGATTAACATTCTCGAATCTTTTAAGCTGTATCGGATTCCATTCAATTGCGGATAATCAATGTTTTTATTTGGCAGCGGTTGTATATTGTCTAATAATATAAATTTAGTTTCTTTTAGGTTAATTAAACCTATTAAAAAAAACTAAAATATTTATAAACAGCAATCACAAAACTGATTTACTAAAAGTCCAAAAATGTTAGTTAAGTGATAAGTAACTTTAGACGTAGATTTGAACAAAAAAATACAATTTAATTTCTTGATAGATTTAACCTAGTGCCAGAATAAATTGAATAATAAAGAAAATTTATTTGGAAGTAAATACGTGTGGGGTGGTTATCATTAAGTTTATCATTAATTTGCGTGAAGGGAGACGAAGGAGGAAATTTAATGCTCTGTACATAATGTGATATTTACACCTAATATGAAAAGAGAGTTTCCTTAACACGGGTTGTAGGTAACAGATGACGACGTAAACCGCCAATATTTACGATCAATTCCCCCTCATGCACATTCCGGTCTGACGGAATCGCGTTCTTCCTCGTCGGGAGGCGGCAGTAGCAGCAAGCGGCAGCGCGCACCTGCAAAAATACGCCAGTTTCCTCTCTTATATAGGTAGATAATGCTTCATAACTCATCGCGGAATTGCTTTCGCTTCCATTTCAGCCCGCAATAAACCTGCCCGAGCACATATCTGGCGTGTTCGCCACCTCTCGTAAACTAGACAATCGAAACCGGAATTTTTGCGGAATTACAGATTTCCGTATCGCGACACAAAGTATTCTTGTTGATGAAAGAAAAATATATAAGGTAAAATGAAATTGTCGATTCGGATAAATCAGCCCCGACTGAGAGAACAAAGAAGTTGTCACGAGCAGCACCGTAGGGGGCTGCTGTGAGGGTGTCAGGCGGCCATGGTATAAGGCGGCCATTAACGGCTAGGGGAAGAATGGAAGAATGCCAGGTTGACGACAGGTGCAATCGAGGTGGGGGTCTGAAAGGAATCGTGAAGGTGTCACGCATCGGGGATTGGATCGATCCACAGGAGGCGACAAAAGGTTAACTCTGACCCGCATACAATACAGATTCATTTAAAGCCGTAATAATACAATCTAATGAAATAATTTTAAATGTATCATTAATTACTGATCATGTTTATGGTATTCTAACCCACACATTTTATAAATTCTGTGAGTGCTTTTGTTTACTATCTACAAAAAATAGGTAAAAAACTGCAATATCAAACACAAGGTGGTCTTCAAAGGATAACGGACTGAGATATAACCAAACTATAGTAGAGATAAATGCGTTTAAATGTAAGGACTTGGCGTGTTTGCGTCGCTTAAGTAAAATGTGTTCCTTCAAGAAACAAGGTTTGCAATAAAGATTATTTATTTCTAGCAGTAGCTAAATACTACTCTTGCACTTATGCTAAAAATAAATAGTGAAATTTTGAAGATATTAACACAAACTTAAGTTCTGCATAATTTAATTTTTCTGTATTTGGCACTTTTCAATAATGTTTAAAAACGTAAATAATCGCACAAAGTGGGCATTGATAATAATTTTTTTATAGTCTGATATA
>JARJEC010100463.1:0-14085 GCA_030264575.1 Tachinus sp. AB-2021
GGACTAGTTTCGACCAATTACCAGGTCATCATCATACAGTGATGAGTAAAAAATTTGTTTCTATTACCGTATGATGATGACCAGGTAATTGATCAAAACTAGTCCGGTTTAATAAATATTTTTCGTGGTAGAAATAAATATTTGTTTTAATCACCGTATGATGATGACCAGATAATTGGTCGAAACTAGTCCGGTTTAATAAATATGTATTGTGATAGAAACAAATATTTGTTTCTATCACCGTATGACGATGACCAGGCAATTAGTCGAAATTTGTACGGTTTAATAAACATTTTTCGTGATAAGATATATAAAAAGTTGTTTTATTTACTTTAAATAATTGCTCAATTAATCTACGTTGCTCAGTAAGTAGCTACTATTACAAAATTGAAAATGATAATAAAATATAAATAATAGTTCAAATACTTTAAGAGCAAATTTGTTAAATGTAACAAATATGGATAATGTCATGTTTTGACAATTGCGGCTTAAATTTATTATTTTACAATATATTTTGAAATAAGTAAATAGTTAATCAACAGATTTGCGCAAATAAAACGTAAATAATTAATCTAACATCTGCATGTTTTTTAAACGCAAATTTTGCGTAAAATTTACGTTGTGTCACGTAAATTTAGCACATAATTCACGTAAATTTTACGTTAATATTTGCAAATTTAAAAAATGTAATGTACTGTATTTACTTAAATTTACATATAGTACTTTATGTTTCATTGGCGGACATTTTACACAAATAAAACGTTTCATGAAACGTTTAATATTCCATAGTTAACGTTTTAAAACGTAAATAAAACGTAATATTGTTAGGTGGGCTATTACATACTATTTATTTTCCGAGTTTTTGCTCAAATCAATAGTGCAGCAAAAGTTGTTTCTATAATTATGTGTTTGGTGCAATATTTTTCAATAACATCGCAGGTAGGCATAATGTCCAATAATTGGATTACAGATAATCTAGGGTGGTCCATCCACTATATAACTATATAAATACTGGATCAATAATTATTTAGACTCACCCACACAGCTATTATTTCATGTAATTATTGGATATTATCCACAGTTCTAAAAACCTAGCAAAAATATTGCACCAAACAATAAATAACAAATATCATTTGATTGGGTTATCTATTATCTATTTAAATGACATTTGACAATCAACGTTGAAGAAATATTTTTGCTAGAACAGTGCAGCTGGTAATAATATCTAATTATCGGATTGCGCAGTAGCTGGGTAGCTTAAATATCAAATATCATTAGATTGGGTTATATATGATCTAATTAAATGACATTTGACATACATTGTAGGTGCAATATTTTTGCTAGAACATCATAGCAGGCAATAATATCTAATTATCGGATTGTGCAATAGCTGGGTAGCTTAAATATCAAATATTATTTGATTAGGTTATATGTGATCTAGTTAAATGACATTTGACATTCATTGTAAGTGCAATATTTTTGCTAAAACAGTGCAGCTGGCAATTATATCTAATTATTGTATTGCGCAATAGCTGGATAGCTTAAATATCATATATCATTTAATTAGGTTAGGTATGATCTATTTAAATGACGTTTGACAATCATCGTTGGTGCAATATTTTTGCTAGAACATCGCAACTGAGAATAATATCTAGTTATCGTATTGCGCAATAGCTGGGTAGCTTAAATATCAAATATCATTTGATTAGGTTAGGTATGATTTATTTTAACGACGTTTGACATTTATCATTGGTGCAATATTTTTGCTAGAACATCATAGCTAGGAATAATATCTAATTATCGTATTGCGCAGTAGCTGGGTAGATTAAATATCAAATATCTTTTCATTAGGATAAGTATGATCTATTTAAATGACGTTTGACATTCATCGTTGGTGCAATATTTTTGCTAGAACATTACAGCTGGCAATAATATCTAATTATTGTATTGCGCAGTAGCTGGGTAGCTTAAATATCAAAAATCATATGATTAGGTTAGGTATGATCTATTTAAAAGACGTTTGACATTCATCGTTAGAGCAATATTTTTGCTAGAACATTGCAGCTGGGAATAATATCTAATTATCGTATTGTCCAATAGCTGGGTAGCTTAAATATCAAATATCATTTGATTAGGTTAGGTATGATCTATTTAAATGACATTTGGCATTCATCATTGTTGCAGTTTGTTTGCTTGAACGTCTCAGCTGGGATTAGATTGCAATCCAATAATTAGATATTATTCCAAGCTGCGATGTTCTAGCAGAAATATTACTCCAACGTTGAATATCAAATGTCATTTAAATAGATCATACCTAACCTGATCAAATTATATTTGATATTTATCGTTTGGTACAATATTTTTGACACCCAGGGTCTCAATATAATTATAAATACTGGATCAATAGTTTATACCATTGTGTAGCTCTCAAGCTGCAGTGGCATGTCAAGGTCATCTTCATCGATATCATTTTCAAACAAACTATCTTTACCTATTTCTGCTTCTAGGATAATTGAAAGAGGGACACAGCCTTGAACAGTGCTGAATTTGAGGCAAATTGTTGAACTTTTTATACTTATTTTGAAGCAGCTACATCCGGAGGATTTCAACTGGAGCTGAATCCTTTGTATTCATGGTGAGGAGCAAAGTCCTTCCTCCTCCAACCTCAGCTGAGGAAATCTTTTGCTTTATCATACCAGCCCGGCATTTTGTAGTAGACCTGCAATATATGTTGGGCGTCGGCTGTATTTGTTGGAGTTAGAAAAATCCGTTTGCTACTAATGATCTAATCTCGCAAAATTAGCTCAAGACTGACTTATCAGAATTGTTCTAACATTTGAAGAATCTAGATTGAAAATTGGCTTTATACGGGACTTTAAGAACATCTTATAACGCATTTTTTGCTAAGGAGGTAAGATTATGTAAATTCAAAGCTACCAGAAACAGTTGACTTGCTGAAACGGGGTCCTCAGCATCAGCATCTGCATGATGGAAAAGCTAACAACCTTCTATAAAAGCGTATTCTTTTCAAGGAGCTTGACAGACTTCAACAACCCTTTGTAAAATATAGAATGCAAAAGTTGTATTACGACTACTTATTGCATGTAGGAAGAAAAGGTTCTGTTTAACAGCAAAAGAGAATAGGACGTCTTATGAGAGGTTCTCTTTTTTATTTGAGGAATTGGATGCTTTGGCGCTTAATAGGATCAATCGATTGGTATTCATTCCAATTATTGAATGGAAGTGTTGACAATACAAGGTATCAACATCTTCGAGAGCTTGCTTGAGGTACTAATATCTCACGCAGCATGGAGATAAGCCGTTTTTTCTTTTTTTTGTTGTAGTTGGAAAAAAAAGTTTTTGTTTTGGCATGGTTGCAGTCATCGTTTCAGTGAACACCATGTTTGCCAAAGATTGCTTGCTTTATGGCTGATTTAGCACTCATCACTGATACCTGATACTTGAGGTACTAATATCTCATGTAGCATGGAGACAAGCCGTCTTTTCTATTTTTTTGTTGTAGTTGAATAAAAATGTTCTTTCGGCATGGTTGCAGTCATCGTTTTATAGAACACCACATTTGCCAAAGATTGCTTGCTTTATTGCTAATTTGGTACTCATCACTGATACCTAATACTTGAGGTACTAATATATCTCACGCAGCATGGAGATAAGCCGTCTTTTCTATTTTTTTTTGTTGTAGTTGAAAAAAATATTTTTTGGCACGGTTGCAGTCATCGTTTCAGTGAACACCACGTTTTCCAAAGATTGCTTGCTTTATGGCTAATTTGGTACTCATCACTGTACTAATATCTCACGTAGCATGGAAATAAGCCGTCTTTCCTTTTTTTGTTGTTGTTGGAAAAAAATGTTTTTTTTTTGGCATGGTTGCAGTCATCATTTCAGTGAACACCACGTTTGCCGAAGATTGTTTGCTTTGGTATTTATTACTGATACCATTTATCCGGGTAACCATAAAAAACGATAGTTGCACTAGCAGGGTTATAGTATTACTTAAATTAGATGACATATTTAAAGAGAATGGTTGAAAATTTTTTCTTGGACTGCCAAAAAAATAATTATTTAATTGGTTTAAACTTTACTTCAAAAATTTTATTTTTTAGTCTTAAGTGCCTTGAATAAATGACGCCCCTGAGCTATAGCTTATTTAGTCCAATGGGTAAGGCAGCATTGTTCCATTATTATTGTGAGTCTTTTGCATGCCTCCATTTCTGTCTGTGGTGTTTTGATGCTCTCATTTTTTGGAGGAAGGAAAAGAAAAAATAACGAAACACGATCTAACCACGCAACTTTAAAATTGATTCGATTTAACGTTAAAAATATTTTCTGTGGTGTTTTAATGCTTTCCTTCTTTGTTAGGTTTTTTTCTTTCCCATCCTGAGGTGGTTCTTCAAGTGCCACTGCCAACGGTCTTGATTGTCCTATTGTGCACCTCTGACATCTTTAATAGTTCTGTCTCCTCTATGAAGTCAAGGAGCTTTTGTAAAGGGATTCTTTCAGTTCTTCTTGGGCTGGCATATGATTTCCAAAATGAACTGTGCGTTGCATGTTGAATGCATTCACACAGTTGCTGCAAAATCTCTTCGTCCTTCAAACATCCGCGGCATAGTTTATATTCTTGTATAACCAATCTATGCATGTGCTTGTTCGGTAATTAGTCCTGTGAGTCTTTGCAATTTGGTTCGACTCATTTGCCATACTTCCTTTTGGGTATTTTCTGTTCATTCTGTTAGGAATAATCTTGTGTGATTCATCTACTGACAGTTTTTTTACTATTGTGCTTATTGTCCCAACGCAAGTTTGCGTTGGATTATTTCTTTTCCGGTTTTGAGTGGAATCCCGAATGTAGATTCTAATCTAATAAATGTCCCAGTTGTCTCCTTTTTAGCTGGCTTTCTATGTCTTTGTCTTTTGGTGTCCAGACCAGACGATCTCTGTTGTTTGTGGCCGGTGCTTCCAAGCTATCTATGCAATCCAAGACCAGTTTATATTTTATTACTGGCGATTGTAACGCCTATAATGGTTTTTTGCTGTCGGACATGGTAGTAATCGGTTTGTTGAATTATACTCCCGACTCCATCATGTGCCTGGCGGTGCGCCAGGCACATGATGTGGTGCACTCAATGGCGGCCTCTTCCGCTTGGAAAACTGAGGCCCCAGCGATAACATAAATCGCTTTCCTTGGTGTTTGCATTCATATATTTCATTTTTGTTTTTGGCCCCATCTGTGTACCAGATGTTTCCCTGCCCTGCGCCCGGATAGTTTCCTTTTGACCACTCGTCTCGCGATGATATTACTACATCAATGGACCTTTGAATGTGGTAACCTTTTATAAAGTCTGATCATACCGTTAGAGTTTTTCTGTTTCTGCAACATGTTTGTAATACTAGGTCTGTGAATCCCAAGATTAGAAACGTGTTCATTTATCTGTAGTCTATACGTTGCTTGCCTCGCCTCGGCCATCAGAAATAGGTGAAGTGACGGTAGTGCAAATAGTACTTACATGGCTGCTGTTGGAGTTGTTCTCATCGCTCCCGTTATCAGCAAAAATGCCATCCTCTGTTTTTTGTCTAGCTTAGTAGCTGTAGTTCTGAGTGTTCATTTTTCACCCCTTATGAGTGCTTCGTATGTGATCATTGGTTTAATTACCACCGTATATATCCGTCTGGTCATATTTGGAGTTAGTCCCCAAGTGCATCCGTCCATCATTTGGTTGGAAAAAGTACCCGTGTGGCCTTTGCGTTTTCAAAATGACTGTGGAAAGTATGTTTGGTGTCAAGGCCACACGCCTTTGCAGACACGTTTTCCAAATGACTGTGGAAAGTAAGTCTGGTCTCAAGGGTAACTCCCAGATATTTTACTTCCTTTGTTAATAGAATCGTACTTGCATACATTTTCAAGCTTTTTATGTTTTTGGTGTTTTGACGCCTTGTAAAAGGAACTACTACCGTTTTGCTTGGGTTCACTGATAGTTCTATTTAATACACAAATTTTTTACTATGTTTAGTGCAATCTGCACAGGTTATATACGGTTGTCCCAAACGTTCCGAATATATGGATGGTGAGGGCGTCCGCATATAATATGGCTAAGATGCCTATATCATTCAGTGAATGTAGGAAACTGTCGATGACGAGGCACCATAGTAATGGTGATAGTACCCCGCGTTGTGGGCATCCCCAGCGACCTTGGCTCCTACAATTTTCCATATAATGGTTAGTTATGTTAGTAAGTTATTATCATATTCCATGTACTTTCTCTGTTCTTTTTGTTTGGTTTGCATTATTCCCTCATTTCTATATTTTTTATTTACTATGTTATTTCTCTGTCCGCAATCGGTATTAGGCCTACTCATTCGGCCCCTCTTTGTTCTGTACTGACACAATGTATTGCTTTATATACTTTACTTTAGTGTTTTTTAACATTTTTATATTCCTAGATAGTTTAGGTTCAGCTATATCAAGATAGTAGATCTCTTCCTCTTTTTTATTAATACTTTAAGTGCCGGGCAGTTCATTTTTATAAATTAAACATACGATATACACATTTCAAAAATTTGATATGCAAGGCAGACATAAAGACTCTTCTATTTTTTAATTTATATTTGAGGCTTGGTTTTTTATTTCCATTATTGTTTACTTCTCTGGAATTCCCTTTAATTCTTCAAGTTTTTTTTTAATCCTTTTGGTTCCATCAAAATTCTGCAAGCATAAACCATAGGCTTACCATTAATGTAGAATAAAAATATGTAGAGACAAATTAACTTGTTTCTGATATTAAAAATGTTAAATATGCCCAATACTAATAAATTCGGAAGCTATAAGCAATACCCTACATTTAGGTTAAAATATGCCAAAATAAAAAGCATAATTTTAGATTTCTGATAACAACTGTCACAGTTACCCATTGTAGTAATTGAAAGCCGGTCAAAACATTAAGAATATACCTGTTAATTGTAATTGGTGACACGTATTAGTAGCTCGAAAAATAAAATAGTTGATAAAATAAATAGACCCGTATATAATTGAAGAAGCCGACCAGATGTTGTTACCTTGCTAGCAAACGCGACACACTAATTAGCCTCGGTAATATTGACATATACCAGCATAATATCCTCCACGGACTGTAATAATAAAACTTAGTACATGCATACAGGTGGAGCGATTTTTCAGCAACCATTCCGAAAGCATTTCCCGAACAGGATGGAATATATTCCCGAGTAATTGACGTCTTGTGTGCGAATGAGCCGGTAGCCACGCCATTAATGTAATTGCTACATATTATAATGTATTCGACAAACAAGGCGGACTATTTGCGTCCACTTTGGGTCCGAGTCAATTGATTTACATCGGATTCTTTTTTGTATGGTTTTTTCCTTTTTCTCCGCGGGGCGAGATTTATCCGGATCCGACAAGCCGGACATCAATTACCCAGGACGAAGAATTGATTATCTCTCGGTGGGGCTGGAGGCGGATATCCTTTATCTGGACTCTTGTCACACGATTTGCCATGCAGGGAATACACAAAAAATCGTGCGGATTATTCAGATGAGGGGGGGCCCGAGATCGCTTTTTAACAATGCGGAAAATGGAATAAAATCGGGCAGAAGCGAAACTGTTATCTTCATAAATTAATTTAAGTAAATTAATTGGTGGGAGGAGGAAACGGTCTTTTAAGGTGATTTTGATTTAGCGATGTGACCGCCGGACGGCTTCCTATACAATATTAATCCAGTTTTTGCGTACGGGGCATGCACCTACATGCCATTAAAACGGGAAAACTGGATGTTAATGCATTTATAATCAATATTTCAACACTTTTATTAAATGTCGCGAGGCCATTAATATTTATGGTCGCATATCGTGACGGGGGAAATCGTTTAATTAAAGTATTCGCACATTCCGCGAATGCTGGACTTACTCTATTTATCATAGCAGTTGCAATTAACAATTTAATTACAATTAAATTGATTCGCAATTAATATTGAGTGCAAGAATTGCAATGAAAACTACAATTTCCAAATTTATTCAAACTAAGCGCGGAATTAAAAAAATGGATGGATGTCTGAAAAGAATTTAGCGGCCAAGACGAGCAGTGAATGAATTCTTAAAAACAAGAAAATTGGCTATTGGCTATTTTAACAATTAACAATATCCTTAAAAAAACGACAAAAGAATGCTTATAAATCAATTACAGCTAAATGCAAAAATAACGAAAGATGAATAGTTAGTCAAAAAAAGGTGATGAGAAGGAAATCGAAAGTTGTAAATTGGTTCAAACTTAAAAAATAATGATTGTGCAAATTTGGATTATTAATAACATATCCATAGAAATTGTTTAATCGTAAGATTGTTGTAAAGTATAGAGGGTATTACTTGAATGATAGAAACCCGGTGTAATTGCTTGCATTACTCTTGCGGATCCAATAAGTGTTCGCCTCGCCGTATGAACTGAAAATGTATTGGGGGGCAATCAATTCCGTACGTTCAAAGTAATTCTCTTGCCGTTGCGATCACGTATTAATAATATTGAGGAGTAATTAAAGTGGAGCTCCTGTGTGCCGCCTCTGAGTCTTGCAACGGTCTAATTGTCGGACAACCTGCCCAATAAATTAGGCGAGTGGGCGAGTTGGAATTCGTGTAACATGTAATTACAATTAAGACTTGTCTTACGGTAGCTGCGATCCCGGCTAATGGCTCTACTTTGCTGCTGCTACGGCTGCTACGGCCGCTACAAGTCGTGGAGGAAGGAAAAGAAAAAATAACGAAACACGAACTAGCCACGTACCAGAGATTAAAATATGCTAAACGCAACTTTTTAAATTGATTCGATTTAACGTTAAAAATAATTTTCCAATTTTGCGCAAAAATTTGCATCTAAATGAAATAAAAAATTAGTCGGTATTTAAGGGATGTTACGACTTATTTTGCGCGGAGTTTTTATTCTTAAGTGAAGGGTTATTATTCAAATTGAGTTTGAAATTGCTCGGATTTCGTTTCCACCTGAAAAGATCAATTAATTGAATTGAAATTGCATAATGCGATGCGAATTTACGGCCGAAAAAATGGCAACGAGGAAGCACAAATAAGGCGTCCAGTTTCTTGTTCTCGATTTGCATGGCAATTTCGTTTTATTTATTTTGATTGGCGATTTTGATTTTTCCTTGAATAAATCAGCATATAACTGGTAAACTGGGTTCTTAATGTCCAGTTATGAATTCGATAATTCCTCTATTCGCGAGCGCGTTAAATCATATAATTACCGTACACACGGGTAAATAATTGAGTAAAAATTGGAAAATAAAATAAAAATGGTTGCATCCCACACGTTACATTCCTCCTACTGCCACACGTTTCCTGCATCGTATAAAAATAAGGACGATCGAGTTATATAGTCCAGGCTCCTTCTTCGCATCTAAATTAAAACATTAAAAACTAATAAAATCTAATTTATACGTTTCCAAAGGTTTTTACGGTCGCTCGTTTCTTTCGTTTGCACCTAATTAAGCGCTGATTATGGAACGTTTTAATTGTAGCCTATCTTTTACACTCACACACACATGCAGACCAATTGCATGGCGTGCACTCTCGCTGAGGCACTCTTCTGAAATGTCAGTTGATCTATAAATGCGCTGCGCTATAAAACTGATAGTCCGTTTATTACAAATTGCGTATACATTTGCTTGTATATTGCTGCCTGCCGCCAATGGCACTGAGTACTTGTCCTTTTTTTTATTTGTTAACGTGCATAAGCGATAATATTCAGATGTAGGAAATAAGCGGAGATAAGGACACGGTTGGTAATTTGTAATGGGTTAATTATTTTATACGGCGGCCAAGAATAAATTGCACGACTCGAATGCTTGTTAAATGTCTCACAATATATGCATGTACTTTGCAGACAGTAAAAAATTGAAATATTTAAAACCTCAAATCTGCTCGTAATTAAATATTTATATATCAAACATTTATTGATTTTATTAGATTATTTAATTATGTCAGTATGGCATATATTATGTAAAAATAATCTGCTTCCGGTAAATCTCGTGGCAACTTCTAAAAGATAACAAAAATGATAATTTTGCAAGCACTGGCAAATGGCTAGTGCCAAGTCGTCAAAAAAGTATGCTCTTTGTGGAAAATCATTAAGTACCATATTTTCAAATTTGAAGGTCATACATTTTTTTTACTGTTGTGTGTCTTAAGCCATCGGAACCTACGAGAATAAAAAAAAGTTGAACATAAAAATTACTAATGTGGTACTTTATTAATTTAATTTAATTAATTAGCCTATAACCTATAAAAATTATAGGTTAAAGTAGTAACCTATAATTTTCCACATAAACCATATTTCTTGACGACTCGGTACCACCAGCTTAAGGGAGGTTGGCAAATGAGAAATATTCTTGTGTGTCCATTAGCTGCCAAAAAAAGGTTCACAAGAATTATATGTAAAATATTTTTGAAATAATTTTGACGTAAATAAATATTTTTGGATAAAGCGTTTGTAAAAATACTTTTTTTAGTATTAATTTTTTTAGTAAAATTTTTTAATTTTTTAAAAATATTTTCTTAATAAAAAACTATTTTTAATGAGACGTTTTTAAAATACTTTTTGGTTTTCATATTAAAAACTTAATTTCGATAAAAAAAACTATATTTTAAAGAAACGTTTTTAAAAATATTTCTTGATTTTTCAATTTTTTTTTAATATTTTCGAAATAATTTCGACATTATGAAACATTTATATAAATACTTTTTGATTTTTTTTTTAATATTTTCAAAATTATTTTGACACAAAAAACTATTTTTTTAACGAGACGTTTTGGGAATACTTTTTGATTTTTATATTAATTTTTTTTAATTTGTGACACAATTTCGACATAAAAAACCATGTTTCATTGAAACGATTTTAAAATACTTTTATATTGAAAAATTTTCGATTTTTTTAAAATTATTTTCGAAATTATTTTGACAAATAAAACTATTTTTTAATGAAACGGTTTTAAAATAGTTTTTAATTTTTATTTTTCATATTTTCGAAATAATTTCGAGACAATAAACCATTTTTCAATGAAACGTTTTTAAAATACTTTTAGATTTATATTTTTAAAATTTTAAATTTTTTTAAAAAAATTTTCGAAATTATTTTTACATAAAAAACTATTTTTTAATGAAACATTTTTATAAATACTTTTTAATTTTTATTTTAATATTTTCGAAATTATTTTGACACAAAAAACTATTTTTTTAATGAGACGTTTTGGAAATACTTTTTGGCTTTTATATTAATTTTTTTTTATTTTTTACACAATTTCGACATAAAAAACCATGTTTTATTGAAACGTTTCTAAAATACTTTTATATTAAAAAAGTTTAATTTTCTTTTTTAATATTTTCAAAATTATTTTGACAAATAAAACTATTTTTTATTGAAACGTTTTTAAAATACTTTTTGATTTTTATTTTTCATATTTCCGAAATAATTTTGACACAATAAACTATTTTTCCATGAAACGTTTTTAAAATACTTTTTGATTTATATTTTTAAAATTTTCAATTTTTTGAAAAAAAAATTGAAATTATTTTGACAAAAAATTATTTTTTAATGAAGCATTTTTGAAAATATTTTTTGATTTATATTTGAACATTTTTAATTTTTTTAAATATTTTCGAAATAATTTTGCCATTACAAACTATTTTTTAATGAAACGTTTTTAAAATAATTTTTGATTTTTATTTTTTAAATTTTCATTTTTTTTTAATATTTTCGAAATAATTTTGCCATAGAAAATATATAATGTTTTTAAAATATTTTTTAATTTTATTTTAAAAATGTTCAATTTTTTGTTTAATATGAAACAATTTTAACACACAAAACTATTTTTTAATACTTTTTGCTTTTTATTTTTAAAATTTTCATTTTTTTTAAATATTTTCGTAATTATTTTGACATAAAAACAATTTTTTTAATGAAACGATTTTAAAACACTTTTTGATATTTATTATTAAAATTTTCATTTTTTTTAATATAATTTTGAAATTATTTTGACATAAACTATTTTTGGAGAAAGCGTTTTTAAAAATACTTTTATATTAATATTTTAACTTTTTTAAAAATATTTTCGTAATAATTTCGACATAAAATACTATTGTATTAAAAATTTTCAATTTTTTAATATATTTTCAAAATAATTACGACCTAAAAAACCATTTTTCAATTAAACGTTTTTAAAATAATTATTGATTTGTATTTTCAATTTTTTTAAAACTATGATATATTGAAACGTTTTTAAAAAACTTTTATATTAAAAATGTTCAATTTTTTAAAAAATATTTTCGAAATTATTTTAACATTAAAAACTATTTTTTATTTTTTATTGAAACCTTTTTAAAAAAGTTTTTGATTTTTATTTTTAATATTTTCGAAATAATTTTGCCAAAAAAAACTATTTTTCAATGAAACGTTATTAAAATACTTTTTGACTATTTTTTTTAAATTTTCAATTTTTAAAAATAATTTTTGAAATCATTTTTACATAAAAAAACAATTTTTTATTGAAACGTTTTTAAAATATTTTTTGATTTTTATTTTAAAAATGTTCAAATTGTTTTGGAATTATTTCGACATAAAAAGCTATTTTTTAACGAAGCATTTTTGAAAATATTTGATTATTTCTATTTTAAAAATTTTAATTTTGTTTAATATTTTCGAAATAATTTTGCCAAAAAACAATTATTTTTTAATGAAACGTTTTTAAAATTTTTTTAAATTTTATTTTAAACATGTTCAATTTTTTGTTTAATATTTTTGAAACAATTTTAACATAAAAAACTATTTTTCAATGAAACGATTTCAAAATGCTTTTTGCTTTTTATTTTTAAAATGTTTATTTTTTCAATATTTTTGAAATTATTTTGACATGAAAAATTATTTTTTAATTAAACGTTTTTAAAATACCTTTTGATTTTTATTTTAAAAATTTTCAATTTTTTTTCAAATATTTTTGCAATTATTTTGACATAATAAACTATTTTTTAATGAAACGTTTTTAAAAATACTTCTTGATTTTTATTTTAAAAATTTCATTTTGTTTTTTAATATTTTCAAAATAATTTCGACAAAGAAAATTGTTTTTTAATTAAACGTATTTAGATAGTTTTTGATTTTTATATTTTTGAAATATTTAATATTAACATAAAAAGCTATTTTTAAATTAATTGTAAATGAATTGTTATTAAAATATTTTTTAGTTTTTATATTAAAAATATTTAATTTTTTTGAATATATTTTCGAAATAATTTTGACGTAAAAAACTATTTTTTAATGAGTTGATTTCAAATACTTTTTAATTTTTATCTTAAAAATTTTCAATTTATTTTTTAATATTTTCGAAATAATTTCGACACAAAAAACTATTTTTTAACAAAACGTTTTTAGAAATATGCTTTGATTTTTATTTTAAAATCTTTCAATTTTTTTAAAAATATTTTTGAAATGATTTTGACATAAAAAACAATTTTTTTATTGAAACGTTTTTAATAATATTTTTTTATTTTTATTTTTAAAATTTTTAATTTATGTTTTAATATTTTCGAAATAATTTCGATACAAAAACAATTTTTTAATGAAACGTTTTTACAATACTTTTTGATGTTTATATTAAAAATTTTCAATTGTATTTATATTTTCGAAATAATTTCGACACAAAAACTGTATTTTAATGAAACGATTTCAAAATACTTATTGATTTTTATTTTAAAAATGTTTCGTTTATTTAAAAATATTTTTGAAATAATTTCGACACAAAAAACTATATTTTAATGAAACATTTTTAAAAATACTTCTTGATTCTTATTTTAAAAATTTAATTTTTTTAAACATAATTTCGACATAAAAAACCAATTTTTGAATAAATTATATTTTCATTTAAAAATTTTTTTTTACCATTTCCGTTTTTTAAGCAGTGGCGTAATTTCAACATTATTTGTAATTTTAGTAATATTTTCTACAAATTTTGTATTTATATAATATTCATATATATATATATATATATATATATATA
>JARJEC010100477.1:0-19854 GCA_030264575.1 Tachinus sp. AB-2021
ATTTCCCACCCTAAAGAGAACTAGCAGTTACTAAATTATATCTACCTGCGCGCTCTTTCTATTACGCCGGATGGTTTTTATAGTAGGGTGAGCACGTTCCACACTATTCAATTCAGTACTTGCAGCACAGATTCTCCATTTAAGCTAGCTTAATTTTATAACAGCGATGCCAAACCTACCGGACGCTATATAAGCGAGAGTTTGTCTGGTTTATTTTTGCATATACGTATACGCTTTGTTTCCAGTAGCGCCTCCATTGCTAAACGCTATGAACTAAAGTATTTGCCGACCAGTATATTTTTTTCAAAATATCATCATTAAAGTATCCTTCCAATTGTTGATGTCATTGGTGGAATTTTGCATGTGGACGCTCTAGTGAATGCAATTGGAAAATGTAAGGACGCTCTAAGGATAGTAGAATATAATTGATTAATAGTTGGTTAAAAGCGTAATATTTTTTTGTATATATATATATATATATATATATATATATATATATATGAAATTAACCAACTTATTAATCAACAGATATTCTATCGTGAACAGTTTGTCGATAGTTTATGGAGATGTTATGAAATTATTCCATTTGCAAATGCAATTTTGAATATGAAGGACGTGAAAGCCCCTTTAAAACCGGATGAAAATTGAATTGTTTGCAATAAAATAGATTGCTAGAGAGGCGCCAAAGATAGAACGGAAAATAAAGTGCAATAAAAAATTGTTGATGGTGCACCGCGCGGCGTCGTGACAAATTGGATTTAAATGTAAATTAGGTCAGGAGACCTCGAATCAAAAATCGTTACTGCATTCAGTCAGATAATCCAATTTGATTTTTTTATGTCCATTGTACAATTTTGCAGTTTTATTCTCAATTTAGTTATTCGATTAAAATTAATGAATAAAAACGGTTTTAAAGTGTAGTGCGTTTTGACTACTACGTTTTTTAAATTATCTTGTAGTGTTCAAATCTAGAGAAATTATCTTTGACATTTTATACTCTTATGTATAATTGTTAAATTTAAGAAGACTGAATTTTACTTATTTTTATCTTCCGTAGATTGTAAAGGTTGGTATTGTTGTAATAAAAAGAAAGTAGGCACAACACATAAGGGCTGAATTCTACAGGGAATCACTGGTACATACATACTATAAAGAGTCATGTTCATCGTTCCATTGCATGAGCTACGGAAGAATTAAATGAGTTTAGGGATCCAATGCAGGTCATGAACGCTGTAGTAATGTTTTATAGCTGCACATTTCTCGACAAAAGCGGGTTCCAGTATAATATACACTATGCAGTTTTACACTATGAATCTTTACTTATTGCAATTTAATGTATTACTGCTAAGAAAAGAAACTAAATCAACACTTAATAGAGTTAGTACATTTTTTATGGAAACAAAATGATAGACAGCAGCATGCGTGTTTTAACGTATAATCGATTGTTGACCTATTGATTTTGCAAAAATAATAAAATAATTTATAAATAGAAATAAAATATAAAGCAATTGATAAACTTAAAACCGATTTTCTTTTTAATACAGTAAATAGATTGTTTTAAATATTAATGAAACTACTTATTTAATTATGAATAATGTTATTGTAAACTATTTGAATCTTCTCAAAGTATAATAACATATTTTTATAGGCAATTCTATATATTTTTCTACTTTTATTCATACCAAACTGAATGGTATGTATTATATTATATCCATCCTTGTATGGATATGAAATCCGTTAGCAACCATATAAATAAAAGATTGCAAATCATAATATTTATTTGAATACCTCAATAAATACGCATGATTTTTGTTGTTTGTAATGTATTAGAAATAGAAAAGAAACGCATGTTTGAATTAATTATTGTTATGAAACAAAAACGATTTTATAAATATTATTATCTTTATAATAAAATATTTATTCTGCTGTGCGAACTACACCAAGACCCTAGATCGAAACGGAACGGTTATAAAAGAAAGGCGATGAACCTGGAAAAGACTTTGTTATGTCAAACATAGATATTTTTCATTTCTTTTAGGTGCAAGCTGATAAAATGTTAATCAAATGAACTAATCTAATGTTAACTAAGAAACGTCAGATTTAACTAGACTAACGTCAACTGTGATGTTTGATCTACTTATTGTGAAAGTTTATTTTAGAGAATTAAATTAATTAGCATAGCAGGGTTTTTTTAGATATTTATGATATAAATATTTCAATTATAAAGCTTATTTCTGTGGGACGTGCTCAATAGTTAGTATAGCATAATTTAATCAAAGTTCGTTAAACTTTAAAACGTCAGCGCCTGCAAAACATCAACCGTCAAAAATTACCTAAAGTTATTTAAATATAGAATAATAATAAAAGATTATTTCACACGTTTAACAGAATGGGTGTTAAAAGTAGCGAAATAGATGAAAATACGTAATGCAATAATACTCATGCAAATATTTGCATAATGTATGTAGCAATGCTAAATAAATATTATTAAACATAATTGCCAAAGTTACCTACCATTACTACCAGAAAATTGCGTTTAAAACATGAGCTAGTGTACAAATACTTTATGGAGGGGCGTTTGAACATAAAAACATAAAAATATAACTTAAAATGTAATTATTGACAGTGTGCAAAAAAATTCCAAATTAATAAAATTGTTTACAGATTGTAGGTATCCTTGATATTTGCATTTTTTGCAAAATGTCATCAAATATAACACTCAAAATATTTACAAAGTACATACATAAATAAAATAAAATTTAGAAATGTTAAAAAAAATTATTATCGTAGAAAAAGTAATATGTTCAATTCGAGTAGAATGTCCATCGCACTTAGACGTCCTTGTAGACGCCCTTTCAGTGTTTCAAACTAAAAAAAAATTAACCTGACTGAAACTAATAGAAACGAAGATCTATCATCAATTAATTCTAAGATAACAAAATTAAGGATCAGCGATCCAAACCTCTGGTTTGTTAAATAGAACAACATCCGACACAAGGTGACGGCTCACAGATCTAAATTTAAATTTTACACAGTAACATTTTTCTTTCTCCTGAAGAAGTCTGATTATCAAACCTGCACCATGACACACACTGACATATTTGTCACTTAAGAAAGAATATTAAGAATATCGATATCGGAACAGAAATCGTTACAGCAATTGTTAGCCGACTAGGAATTAGGAGATAATAATACTCCTTCTCATTTTGTTAAAGAAAATTGACGCAAGTATAAACGTACGGCTCTATGTAGAAAATTATGGGGTAGTTATAGGATAATTAAGTACAATACTTCCAAATTTTAGTCTCAACATTTTTTTACTCTTGCATGCTCCGCTGGCTTGCAACTCACAATAGTAAAAAAATATAAGCCTTAAATTTATAAATATGGTACTTAATTAGCACTTATAGGCTTTAGCCTTTAATTTTCTACATGGAGTAATATTTTTCTGACGACTTGTTACCGCCTGTTTAAAGGGGGTCGTAAGATGGATGACAAAATTTTACAAGAACTATTTTTGCAACGACTACCTATTGACATTAGAAGAATCTTAATGATTTCTAATGCACTTCCACTCGACGATTTAGCCAAACTGGTAGATCAATTAATTCAAATTTCAACAATTAATTTTATACGAAATCCCCCACAAACAAATTTTGAAAACAATATTTTAACATTACAGGCATAAATCAGCGACTTAACGAAACTATTATACTAGACCATTTCATCTCGTTCTTCACCAATACATTCATTTCGATCAAACTCGCCTCATTGTCATTGACAATTTTGTGAATTCTTAATCACAATCTAGTCTTTTTTTCATGATCTCTTTTAACATAAATCAATAAAGTGCATTAAACCTTGTTCTTGTTTAGAGCAAAGTCAACCGAATTACTCAATTTAACTAATTTGGTTCTTTAACCTAACCAGTTATTTTACATAACCGATACTTTGACCAAACAAAGCTTTTGTTTGATACAAGTGCAGCAATTAACATTTTTGCAATAAAAAAATTTCAAAAAAATAAATTAAACTATTTTGTTGCTTTTCAAAAAAAGCAACAAAAAATTCTGAAAATAAGAGAAAATACAGTACTACAGTACAGTACAGTTATAAAATACTGTTATTTGAAAGAGGGCAAGCAATTTTATGTATTAACCGAGAATAAACTGTTAATTTCAACTTTCAAGTCATTACTCCTTACGAGAAAATTGACATTTAATATTATTCTTTTTCTCAACGCAGTAAAGAGGTATAATCAAGATCCGCCATCTAAACAACAACCTATACAATATCCCTAATGAATCACTGTACCAACTGATCAAAATCTTACCACTTCATGATTGCCATTGGTTTTTAACAGTCTATAAGACACCAAATGATATCACCTTAACCATTTAATATTTTATTAATAAAATTGTATTTTACCATAGTGTAGGAAACAAACAAACAACTCCAGCAATAGCATACTTATATATTTCAATATTTTTTTATTATTAAAATATAAATATTTACAATTTCTTCACGTCAATTAAAAATATAATTGTAGTGATAAATTTAAATCCATTATATTTATTTGTACAGTAAATTTCATTGTAATAGTTTTTGCTTTATTTTATCCATTCTGCAATAAGTTCTTTAACTTTTTGTTTAACCTCTCTCATTTCTGGAAGATCGGTTGATGAAATAGATCCAAGATCTTCACAATGAGATGTACCTATAAACAATAACAATAATAATGTTTAAAATAATATTTTATTATTGGATATTATACCATTAACGACAAATGTAGGTGCTAGCGGAGATAAGTCATGTAGTAATCCAATTGAATGCCAAGGATCAACAGTACCGTGAACCGATACGACTTGAGTCATATCGGGATTAATTGAACCATACACAATGTTAGTTCTTTCAATTCCTGTTCTTAATACTTCTGGCGTAAACCTAAAACGGCATAGTACAAAGTTGAACAAATATTAGGATTAACTTACCGATCGCCAAATAAATCTTTGCATGTAGCATGACTTAAGCCAACAAAGAATGTATCGCCAAACGGTTGATTTGTTGAGTTCGATGTTTGATAGTAACCATATTCAGTGCAAGTTTGATAATACCATTGTCGATCTATAAATGAGTATAGTAGTTATTGCTAAAAAACTTGAATGTTGCCTAATTACAAATATCCGTAGTTAATTCCGTTTCTTGATAAATTTCAATAAATTCATCATAATCTCCCATACAGAAACCATAATATTGATCTTTAACATACTCGACTAATTTTTCCATAGAATTTCCATCTTTACCGAGCAAATTATCACATTCAATTTGAATTATATTGTTTTGGGCATATTGCACCATGCCTGCAAATATATTAGCAATCGAGTTGAAAAAATAACTTCTATAAGGTTCTTCGGTATTTATTGGTACACATGTACTAAAAAAGAAATTTGTAAAAAAATGTATCTAATTAGTAAAATATTATGTTACTTTATACTCTCTTCTAGATTTTTTTTGCTCTCTTCGTTTTCTAGTGCACTTACCATTTGTGCAATACCTGTGCTAATTGTATCCAGACATTCATTTGAAACTAATCCAATATTAGTATTGACTACTTCGAAGTACTCTAAACAATAGAAAACAACTTCAATCAAACATCTCAAAGTTTATTTATTACTGTAATCTTAGGAATTTACTTTTCAATCCTACAAGGATTGAAAATTAGCAATAAATGAATCAAAAAATATAACTGTAATTTAAAGAAACGTACGATAAAAATCTTCGATGGCATGCAGAGGAGCACTAGATGATAATGCAGCTGTTATTAAATGTGGATATTTTATTCTTGCCCATGCAGCCAAGTTTCCAGAATATGAACCTCCGACAACAACAACCTAAAAATAAATTAAGTAAAGTTTTTTAATACAATTTATATATGTATGTATGAGGAGGAAGCGGTTAGTAAAGCAGTACTTTTGACAAAAGGTTGAGGATTTAATCTATATTGACAAAGATCAATTGACAAAGAAACCAACAACCAATTAAGCAATAACATTTAACATTTTTAGTTTTTGTGAAATAATTGTTTGACTAGAGTAAAATAATTAAAACGGCTTTGCTAGACAATTTATAATTTAATTATTTAATAATTAAATATAGATTAATATATTTTTATTTCATCAACCAATCAGAAACCGTTTAATTAAAAAAATTACCAATAGGATTAATTTATAATGATAAAACTGGCTATCAATAGGTCGTAAAATGGATAAAACTGCACCTTGCTTTTATAGCAATAGGCGGCTGATCCAAGTGAGTGTATTTTTATACGTCATTACTTGTTATTTTGTGCGACGATTTTAAATTGATTTAACACCGTCGCAACTACTTAACCTGTTTGCGAGCAGAAAACAACATAAACGTAGTAACAACATTAATATTAAAAAAAAATACAAAATGCAACGGTTTTAATTACAAATGCTGAACAAATAAGATATTTTATATTGTACTCCGTGTAACAGATTTAACTGGCTCAACAAAATGACAGGCTCGTCAGTCATCTCCTCATATAGCACGTCAAAACTCATTTACGGGGTTGATTTTATATCAGAGTATGGAATTAACGGACCATGCCCTTAATTCTCAAATAATTTTTATGTGAAATTTTTATATTTTGCCAAAATAAAATATAGCCGGTAAAAAATCGACTTCTTGTGTATTAATATCCAACAAAAGGGCGTACGTTTTGCTTTTCCCGTTTTTAATAACATTGTACTTATTATTTAAGTGCCGTTTCTACGGTGATAGTTTTGTGTATTGTAGACTTAAGTGTACAAAATAAAAATTACTTATAAAAACATAAAATCTAAAATTTGGCTAGGGGACTAAGTAGAACATATTAATTTGGTGTAACAGAATGGTGACAAACATATTAAGTAAATAGTAGCATGTAGTTACACATAATTAAGCCAAGTATGTGAAACTACGAAACATATTTTGAAAGCAAAACATGCACTCCAACTTTATGTCAACTTTTGAAATATAGCTCAAGTAAGCAATGAAAATTATTGAGAAAATGTACTATGTACCAAAAATTTTTCTAAAAAAATTTGAAACTGAAATTTACAAAAGAAAATAAAAAAGAAATTTTAAAATGTGAAAAAGTACCAAACATTTTTGGTTAAACATTTTGTTGTTGCTTTTTGAAATATTTTCTTTAAACAATTTAAAACTTTGATAAGCATCTTTTGGATGCATAAAAACTTTTTTTTTATAGAAAAAATCAATTTTTCTTTTTAAATTATTTATATATTTTATATTATCAAATTAACTTAATGTAATGTAAATATAATGTAAATAATGTGCAATTTCCTAATCGTAACCTACTTAATTTTAATTTCAAACATCGATATATAGTAAATATTACTTGTTAATTTAAAATTTATTTATAAACAAGTTATCCAATCGTTTTCTGTTTTAACTTTTAAAATGTTTAATGAAAATACTACTAGTTTGCTAATTTAAAGAATTTTACAGTTCCAAGGTTGGCAATGATGATCATATAAGTTAGAATACATTATACAATGTATCCACGCATAGACTTAACTGGGTGTAAACATTTTTATTAAATATTTAAAAGTCATTCATTTCTCCTATTTGTCATAATAATATTAACTGTGTTTAGAAATTCCGATTTTGTTGCACACAATTCTTAAAAAATGTAAAAATGTAATAATGAAAAAGTATTGTAAAAAACAGCTTAGAAACTTAAACATGCTTAAACTTAGACATGCTATTTTTTATAGGAGTTATTGTTAAGGAGTTATTTTTGATATTATGAATAAAATCTCATTTTCTAATAGGATATCAAGATTGTTGCTGTCAAGTAATACTTAGGTGACAATACTATAATTATTTGAACTAATAATTCTAAAAAGATGCTGACCTTACAAGAGCGCATTTACTTGATCAAGTGTTGCGATATCTGAGAGGTCTCGTATAAATACGAATTGAAGTTTTTTACCGGAAATTTCCCGGTACAAGTATCTGTAAATGCTTTAAGAAATTTGGTACATAAATTCGATGAATATTCTGTCCACAAATAAATTTCACGTATTCAAACCAACCTTTATTCATAAAGTTTAAGAAAGCGATTTTTACCGACTAGAATTCTTTATATTAATGGGTTACCGCATACTTGAAGACAAATCTATATTTGACAACAAATGGGATACTCTCTAGTTAAAATTGTCGCTTTTGTATAAAAGAAAATTCACACTTAAGAATTTATACAGTCTAAAATTTAAGAAAGTTAACGTATGGTGTGCGTTAACTTATAATAAAGTAATTGGTCCATGTTTCAAAGAAAGTAGGATGAATGCAAATTATTATTTGGAAATTAAAATATATCTCGTAGTAATACACAGGCTATATATTTTTATATTATGTACACATTTTTATGGGATTTTCCATATTTAGTGCATATTTTTTCAACATTTTGTGAATATACAAGGTGATCCACCATAGAAAGCTTAGGTTTTTGACGTTATGTTTAGACCTAGAGATTTGAGGTTTGCAGGGTGCAATAGAGGCCGCCAAAAAATTTACTTTTATTCAGACCGTCTTTAGTGAAAATAATAATATTTTGTGCATTTAATTGGCTATTTTTAAATAAATCACTATTAAAATATTTTAATTGCAAAGTTATATTTACTAATAATTAAAATTCCATTTTTTTATACTAAAAAACAAAACAGGATCTGAACAACGTAAATTTGCAATTTTGAATCTTTAGTAGTCTATATTACACATTTCAAGTAAAAATTAAGTCTGTAAGTCTAAAAATAACGTAAAAAACGCCCAATCCATCTTTGGTTGAGCAGCCAGTATATGCGCATATTGTTACTTTTTGTGTGCATATAATTCTTACCTTTATTTATGACTTACCTTGCTATTTTCAATACCCGGAATCTCTTTTTTCTTCTCGGTAATGAAATACGCAATATCTGCTAATGCCTGATCAGCGGACAAATATTTCAATGCATCCGATGCGAAATCACTAAAATTATAATCTAGTAAGTATTAATTTTTACAAAAGTAAAAGAATAATAATTTCATTTATTTGAGTGTTTTTTGTTGTCGCTATGTAAGGATTAATTATGTATTTTATTTGAATTTGAATTAAATTTAGTAGGTAAAAATGCAATGGAATATTTCATTAGTTACTTAGTATTAAGTGCACAAAATATGTGATTTTGATGGCGCGTGAGAATGTGAATTTTGATTGAGACCGTCAAGTCAAGACAGCAAACACAGTGGAACGCAATTAAACACGAATTTTTCCACAAAATTAAAACAACATTTTGTCTACAACGGCAAAGAAGAAATTTTGTAAATAAAATGATAAAAAATATATATTATAATACAACTATAATACATTGTCACTGCCAATGTTATTATCGTATTAAATGCATAGAAATAATTTCTCACTGATGAAAAACTACAAAATGCATGGCGTACTAAAACTGTTCATTCCTTCCTTCGCACAATTTATGCAAAGCGTATTTTACAAATTTTAATAAAAAATAATCTCGTTAGCAATTAACTAGTATGAGAATTTAACTTAAAAAATATATGAATTTCTTAACCCTTAAATATTAATTAAATGTCATATTTCCTCATCAACTTCACTAATCTTAATAAAATTCTGCCAGTTAGGGAAAAATAGTATTCAAACCTTGGGTAAGAAAGTCCCCTTGCGGACCTTGGGCAATTATAAACTTCGTCTACGGCTTGGTTTATTTAACTTGCCAGCAGTCTGCAAGTAAGCACCTTTTTACCTGGTTCGTAAAAAATACATTTTACTGTTAGCAGTAAACTAGAAGACGCATGTCGTATTAAAACTGTTCCTTCCTCCGCTCGCATTATTTATGCAAAGCGTATATTTTGCAATTTTTAATAAAAAATAATCAAGTTAACAATTATTGAATATGACAATTATTCTTCAAAAACATATGGATTTATTAAAACTTACTTAATTTTTATGTCAAATGTTAGTGTAAACAATTGCCAACATAATATGTCGTCAACATATTCAATTAATATTTATAGAATTTTAACATTTAATTTAAAATAAATATTAAACCTGTATCTTCAATTGAATCTATTGCATTCCTTTATTCAAATTAATTCTATATAATGGGTTTATTGTCCCGTTTTGCATTAAATATGAATTTGAAATGTTTGAAACTTGCTGTTTTTCGAAGAAAATTACTTATATCTTCTCATTAACTTAACCAATCTTAACCATCTTCCGGAAGGGGGGGGGGGGAGCATAACTAGAGCTGGTTTGCAAGGTATTTTGAAAATTTCAAGCCTAAAGGCTTCTAAACTTTTTTAGTTATGCGTGACACATACATATTCACATACACTCATACATAAAGAAAAGTAAAAAATAATTTCTATTGATTTAATAAGATTGACAGTGAGAATGTAAATTGTATTATGACAAATTTATTTGATTCCTACCTGATGTTTTGATTTAATTTCTATTTACATAAACGTTGTAGAAAATATGTTGTTTGCATTTCGTGAGAAAATTCGTGTTTAATGCCGTTCGACTGTATTTTCTTGATTTATTGGTCTCTGCCTCATTTTAAGAAAGAATTAATACAAAAATTATTAATTTTTTACGTCTCTTATATTTTTGGTTTATTTTTCTAATTTTTTCTTAAACTGATTCAAATTTTGTTAAATTAACTTCATTTTAATATTTTTTTAAAAATTTTGTTTTAATTTATATTAACTCTATTTTTATATTTAGGAACTTTATTTTGTTATTTTTCATTTTTATTAATAATTTCTATGCATTTTTTTAAAGAAAAGAAAAAATAAATGTTTACCTGGTTGGCAAGCTTCTTCCATAGTATCTATGTTCTGTATAATACATGTATCCATCATGTTCGTCAGCCATATCAAACATTTGACCGGTTACCAAATAGCTCTGCTCAATTTCCCATTCTCCTCCAAGAAAAACAAACATTGGACCACCTTCTTTATAAAATTGGCTGTTATTCATGTATCGCTAAAATGATGTTTGTTGTATTTGGTATAATTTATTATATTATTCAAAATCATACCATGGTCCATGTTCTATCATCAGTTGCGTCAAAGTGATTCAATTTTTGTTCAATGGTGCCCCAATCTGGACTTACTGCACGACTTTGAGGAGCACCAGCTGGTGGAATACCAATTTTTCTTTTAAGAATCTTTGCCTGAAATTAATTATATTTAATATGATAACCTTTTATTTATAATACTTTTTACATTGCAGTAATACGCAAACAGCACAATTCCACACACCACTTGTAATATCTTCATTTTAATGCTGGTTTGTAAAGCATTAAGTGATTTTCAGTGTTTTAATGCTTAATAAATAGAACATGACCAAAAGATAAACAATCAAATTCCACTTAAAATATAATCCTTGGAATACATTTATACATATCTGAAGTGTTTCTGTACACATTGAAAGTGTTGCGATGTATTGTAAAACACAACTTTTTTCAAATATTAATTAGTATCATTAATCCAGCAATTAGATATAATCTGTCAATGAAGATAAAACGGTATTATTTAAAATAATTAGATAACTGAGTAATATCCTGTTTTGTCAGAAAATACACATTTAGCTATATTAAAGTTATTAATTATAAAGACAAATAGATAATGTTTAAAAATATAAAATATTTACTTGATAACTTAAAAAGCTTTTAAAACAACAATTTAATTAATTAACTACTTAGAAATTTAATACATCTTTCTTAATGCATTAATATATTATAACCATTCCTACAACACAAGTAACACAGCTCCTCAACCAAACAAGTGATTAAATGATACATGTGCTAAATCTCATTTTTTCTAATTTCGCAATTAATAAATTGATAAATTGAATAAGTTTTATTATTATTATAACATATTTTTGTTTTAAAAGAGAAATCAGTTTGCTATACATATTAATATTAATATTGTTTTTTATGGCCATGGTCGCTTTAAGCATAGAGTAGTGTGACCACAGTCAAAATGTTTTCCAATTTTTTCTTTACTTTATTTTCATTACACCAAATCATAACTTTGTATTGTTCCCTCAATCTCAAATATAAAATATCCAACTAAGCATGCTCCCATCCATTATAATATTAGATGGAATATTTTGTATACAATTTTCACAATCGTTTTCAATTTCACAATCCATAATTTAAATTTTTGTAAATATCACCAATAAAATTTTATATAACCAAATGCCATATGTCAACTATCAAATGTGCACGTGTAACTAGGGTTGTCAACTTTAAAAATCAGAAAGACGTTGCGTTTTTAATTGATATTATTTTGTCGCCCACAACCGTAACGGATGGCTTCAATATTATATAGAGGGCGTCAAGCCCATATAATTGGCAAGTGTGTATGCAACCCAATATACAGCTTTACACATGTGATTTGAATTGAGTTGATCCATGGCTGACCAAATCTTATTACAAGCACAAGACAGTCTATGTCTTTTCCAATTAAAGTGTTCTATGTTCGTACTTTTTTTCTTTAAAAATAATGGGATTTACAATGAGCAAGGCAGTATCTTCCTGATTGTCTCTATCAATATCAACACAATTATTAATATAAGTTTTTAGGATAATGGCACAACTTTTATTTTGCTCATTGGCTAAAAACGTATCTTCAGTGGACCCGATAACTTGTATTTACAACAAAAATCATTTTAAAGGGTTAGTGAATAGAAAAGTAATATTAAGCAATTTTTGCTTTATTTGCCACAATTGCAAAGTTTTAGTGCCAGTTTGAGTGGGCTATCCGCCAAATACAACTATGAAACAGAAACTATCCAATATTGTACCATACTGTTGTCCTTGTATGGATTTGAAGATAAACGGTATAAATGACGCGTATTTTGACTTAGTTCTTAAACGCACGGATTTTTTCAAAAAAGTAACATCGGACAAGTTTTAAACGAAAAAGTTTATTTGGTGATTGTTTTGTAAAGCATAGTTTTAGAGGATCAATAAAAGGTAATTTAAAGTTATTTAGCAGCTCACACACAGCAGATGCGAAGGTAGTATAGTACAACCAAAACGATGCTGTAGTAAACTTGTCCTTAATTTTGAAATTGGCAGAACTAACCTTTTTGGTCATTCTTTCAAGACTGTTTTTCATAGCGGAAATGTATATTGGCTTCTTCAACAACACCGCTACCATTTTAATAATACGTGTCCAATTGTAAAACAATATAAAACACATTCTATTAAGCAAAGCCGGTATATAACAAAATAATCAAATAGTAGGAAATTGAAATATCTATGTCATAATGTGTATGGACATCAAAGTAAAAAAAAAAGAATCTATAAAAAATAAAAAAAAGATGCATAAATACCAGTAATTGAAATTAAAAAATTTAATTGAGACTGCAAAAATAAATCAATAAAATTATGTAAATTTTTTTTTCAAGAATTTGGTAGTGGGAAAAACGATAAGGTATTTTGCCTATTATACACAATGACAAAGAAATTGATTGCAAACAAACAATACACATGTATACATTGTGTTGCCGGATAGGTGCATCAAGAGGAAAAACATTTTTATTTTTGATTTGTCATAAAATTATTTTTTATTTTTTGCTAGGTATTAAAATAACTTCAGAATTAATTTCTATTTTTTATAATAAAGCATACTCCAGAGCCAAGTAAAAACATAATTTTTTTTATATTCAAATAAAAAAATGTACAAACACATCCACAATAAGAAAAAAAATAAAAAAATGTTATTTAAAAAATATCAAAAAACCATCTCCATTATACTTAATTATTATCAAAATTGGGTCTCTCAGCTAATGCTCGCCTCTTATATTGCGTCTGTTAATATTTGCCATTACTAAAAATAAATTATCATGCAAAATTGCGACTCTAGCGCAAAAAAATTTTATTTTATCAACAACAAGAATATTGGGTTTAATTTTATTTTAAAATAAGTTTCAATGGGTTTTCATAAACTATCTATCTATTTATCTATCTAATAATTCCGTAAGTTGCTTTGATTAATATGATGTATATTTCCCCAGAAACATAAGTATGTTTTTTATCATAGTGATACGCGTCAGCAATACGTGTTTTTATTGTCGGCTGTTATTCTCTTTTGTGTAAGTTTGCAAAATGTTAACGTTTCAACAAAAAATTTATGCTGTTCATTGTTGCAGTATAGGTGATATATCAGAAAGAAATGCAATTGAAAAATTTCATGATAAATACCCCGAAATAGCGCGCTGTCATATTACGTGTAGTAAAACAATTTGAAAAAACAGGAAATGTCTTGCCTAGAAAGACATTTGACGATGAAGATGCAAGCAAAATATTAACTTTGGATTCCGTAATAAATTACGATAAAAAATCTCTTCCAAAACGAGCCGTTGCAAAGTGGAGTATTTGTACCTAAAAACCGGAAAAAAGTCGAAATCAAAAGTTCATGAAAACGTAAGTTAATAATATTTTTCTTCTAGCTTAATAACAAATCTATTAAACGACAATTATTAAATTTTTTCTTGATTTTACTCCTCCTCATACAGTCACAGTAAACTTGGGCATTTTTATAACCCAACTTATGTGAGCATTGCGGTTGCATATTTATTTAAATATTGTGAAACCCCGTGAAATATTAAAAAAAAACTTTGAAACACGAAGTAGAGTAGGTATAAATTATATAAAAAAAAAATTTAAAAAATATTTTGATAATTATTTAACATATACAAACAGTCTTATATAAGTACTATTTTTTTATTTAAAATTTTCAAATAAAGGTAGTTTCGTCAATGTCTTAATCTTGCTAGGGCATCATTTTTTATACATATGTTTAGACTAATCTTAATCCCCACCGTTTCTGACATTTCTTTATAAACAAGAATTTTTTCAAATAATTTTTTTTAAATAAAATGAATAGCCATGAAAATTTGAAATTTATTGTTAAATGAAAGCCTTTTTGTTTTTACAAAAAAATTTTAAAAAGTTAAACATACTATTTATTATTGTTTGTTAATACTATAAGATTATATATAAACTGATCTTTTTTCTCAAAAAATATTATACATTTTTATTAAATATGCCTTCTTATCATTACATATTGTAATTTATTAAATTATATAGCTAAAAAACACATAAAATAATTTTGTTCGGTTTTTTGCTACAAATACTTCACTGTGCGTTGATTTAAATATAAGTGCATCAAACCTAGTCGTATTTATGCTGCCATTAAAATGAAACCATATAAGCCAGAGTATCCACATATATTGGAAGCTGGCGATGATTCTAAACGGCTAGTTTTTGTCTTTGGATTGGTTACAGAATTACAATGCATAACATTTTTTTTGTAAAAATATTATATTCTCCGATGAGTGTACCTTTTTTACAAATGGACATGTATCGTCTCAAAATTTTAGTTATTGAAGTGACGTTAATCCACATTGTATCATTCATATCAATAGCAAATATTTAAAGAAGATAAACGTGTGGTGTGCCGTATCGCACGATAAAATATTTGGTCCTTACTTGTTTGTTTTTACACAACTGTGATAGCTATTTACATATGTTGAATAATTTTTTCTTGGAAGAATTTTGAGATCTTCTATTGGATTTTTATAAACGTCCGCATTTCCAACAAGATGGTTGTCCAGCACATTATACACTTATTGTCAGAAAGTGGCATGTGCGGCACAATTGGAAAACAAATGGATTGTAAAATACGCACCAAATTTATGGCCGTTTGCCCGACTTAACTATTATGGACTTTTTTTGAGGATACGTTAAACAACAAGTTTATAGTAAACTTTTGCCAAACAATGTAAATGTTTTAAAAACCGTATAATAGACGCCATTCAAAACATTACATCACAAATGATACACAATTCATTTAAAGAATTTTGGTTACTACTGGAATTATGTATAATGGAAGGTTTTGAATAATATTTTGATTTTTTTTTGTGGATGATTTTAAGCATTTTTATTATGAAAATATAAACATTTTTTTAAATTTTATGTTTTTACTTGTCGTTGGAGTATGCTTTATTATAAAAAATCGAAATTAATTCTAAGGTTATTTTAAAACGAAGTAAGAAGTTTTATAAAGAATATATTTGTTTGACAAAACAAAAATAAAAAAGTTTTTCCTCTTAATGCACCTATATGCACACTTTATTTTGAGAGCATTTGACCAGTTTGACAACTAGCTAAATTTCAACAATAACTTATCAACAGAGTATACAATCAAACTCTATGTATTTAAACCTATTATTTACAAAGATATTATTCAAGTGATAAAAATGTTAAAAAACAACAATTCAAAAGAATTTGATAACATTCTCATTTGTATCATCAAAGATGTCTTAGAATACGCAAATGATCCGTCATGTGCTTTAATAAATAAATTTATAGATAATGGAACATTTCCGACTGCTTTCAAACTTTTTTGAGTTCTGCCGGTTTTTAAACAAAATGACTGCAGTGATATTAATAATTATTGACAAATTTTCATTGTTAGTGTTTTCTCCAGAATCAGAAGACATTCAATTTGATCAATACAAACATTTCAGTAAGTAATAACTTTAGGCATATAAGACTAATAAACTTTTAAATAAAAAATACAAATACAATTTAACAGCGAATTTAAAAATAATAAAATATACAAGCTGTTTTAATTTAAAAAAAATCCGTTAAAACCAGAAGTGGTACTGTAAATTATTTTATATATAAATATCTGACAATGAAACAATTTTTTATTATACTTTTGATAATTGTATAAGCTGAATATTAAAATATCAACTACACCCCGTACAGAATCTACATTGTTTCTGGGCTATCATGTTGAGTTATAAAAATCGGACACATTGGAACTTGATAAAGCGATATGTAAATATTTGCTCACTATTAAGTATACATTATTTGCTCGTATACTCGTATCTTTCATACAAGATAATAATTTGGGAAAAATCATCAAACATTAATTGCATGGGAATATATAAAACAAAAAATTACAATGTTTTTAACCACAAAAATTTTATTTATTAAAAATAAAAATATAAGCGACTCGAGTTTCGCCTTATGATAATGACCTTGATAATTTATATTTATATATTTTAGTAATTTCAACTTTTACAAATTAAACAATTTACTAAGATAAGAGTTATCCGTCCTTATATATATATATATATATATATATATATATATATATATATAAGATTTACATAGAAGAAAATATACTTTATAGGCTATCCGACATAGTAGAAATTGAAATAACAAATTAATTTCTACTATGTCGGATTCGGTTTAACCCATCTACAATAAAACTGTTCAGCCAAAACCGGTAAAGTACAAATTAAATTACAATAAAGCCTATAAAATATACTTATTTGGATTTACGGTTATAGTTTCCTTATTTCTATAGCATACAAGTAAGTTATTTTATTTGTCAATTAATTGAAAGCAAATAAATTAAAAAATGCAACTATTCAGAAAAGCAATGTAAATAAATAGCAGCATAATGTCAAACAAATAAGCATTTCCAAGCCAACCATTTTCAATTTGAAGCGCGGTGGATGGGGAAAATTTATCTTATTGCTGTTCGGGTTGTGTTGTAAAGAACATTGAGAAACACCTCGAACTACATCTCACACCCCTTAATCTCACAACAAACACTAAGTGTATTGCTTATAAATATAAAAAAGCAATATCTATGTCACAGTTTGACTTTTTGGAATGATATAAATTCCGCTTTGAATTATTTATGCCGCAACAATATTTAATATAATATTTATCAGCCTTTCATCCTTAAATTTATCGCTAAATATCAATAATTTCGTCTTAATTAAAAATATTAATATCATTATTAAATTTATATTTAATGACAGTATAAATATTTAGTCTCTTACATGTATATAAATATTTATGGGTAAACTTTGTGCCTGCTTTTCAAAATTATAAGTACATCTTTAGAAACTTGCGTAATGAAGTTAGTGATAGTTTAAGTGTTCCCAAATCTATACGTTTCCCGGCAGAGAATTTTCAAAAATTACAAAACTGTTGCGATGATTTATAAACACAAATGAGAATCTACCGACATCCTATTCGGAATATTAATGCTGGAATGTGCGCTATTTACTCCATACATTTATAAGTAATTTTCCGCAGATTAGTTTCCCAGATTTTGCACAGTTTTAACGGGCTCTCTCTCTCTCGTTATATGACGGTCAGTGTTGGAACACGCTCGCACCCTCCGTAGCCATATATCAACTTTATTATATCATGTGTGACTAATTATTATGAAATTTATAACCACGTCATTAAATGCCCTTACCGAGACGATATTTTACTTTTAATTATACGAAATGTTATATCACACGTGGGAAATGCTCGTTGAAACACATGCAAACGCAATTTTTATTTTATATAAATAATAATAATAATAATTGCAAAGTTAAAATTGGAAGTGAATTAAAGAAAACATGGAAATGTCTCATAAGTTATTTGGTGGCTTGTTGATTAGCACGCGAATATTTATCATGCAAAATTTATTTTTTTGATAACAACTTCTATTTTATTAATGTTAACAACACATGACGCGTGTATAGAAAAGATTTATGTGTTTGTGTTTCAAAATGGCGATATGGAAAATTATGCCTTGGTCTTTAATCACGTAAAATATATTATTTTAATATTTATGATTTACAAGCAACAGCATTTGTATTTAAATGCATTTAATTAAAGAAATACTTTCAAGAAAATCGAAAATTATTTATAAAAACTTTTAGGCCAGGTACAATTAAATATACAGTACGTTCGAAAAATAATGAATAAATTGGATAAAATGTTATATTTTCTTCTTTTATTTTATAAAATGTAGTTATATTTATTTCATTGTTTATTTACAATAATTCTATTTTTTGTGTCTTTATTTATATTCTTACAGACCAATTTCGATCATTTATATTATTTTCAATGTCATTTTTGAATAATTTTATTTTTCCCGCTAACACTTATTTTTAATAATTTATTTTTTGAAAATTGATTGGATATAAATAAAAAATCATTTAAGATAGTTTTAATTTTGGTTTTATATTTTATCACGTTATTAATATTTTTAGTATTTTGTTCCTGTCTCTTTTATATCAAATTTACTAAATGTATTAAATTTTATGCTTGCATGGTCTAAGACAATAAACAAAATGAAAAAAATTTTAAAATAAAAAAAAATATTAAGAACATCATTACCTTAAAATCCACAAATTAAAAAAATACTATTTAAAAAAATTGTTTTTTATTTTTAAATCATTATACTTATACAATTGCTTTTCGAACGTACGTATATAAACATTAAACAAAATATATGTTAAAACATAAAAACAATAATTTTGCTACTTGTTTTCACTAGCTAATTTTTAAGAAATAATTGCAAAATTGTATACAGCATTCGGAATGTTCAAAAACGTTCTAAAAAGTTCATAAATGGTAAAAATCTAAACAAGTGTAAAGACTATTCTGAAATAACAAACATTTTGGAATAATATTCAAATAAAGCAAAAAGAATTGCATTACATTGAAATAAAGTATAAACAAGAAAACAAAAAATTGATAAGAGTCTTAGAAAATGTCAAAAATCTTGTGTAATGATAAAAATATTTTTTAAAAATGTATTTAAAAGATAGTTAAAAAAAATTTAAATTTGTTATTGCATAACATGCAAAATATTGTGAGAGTTAAGAAAAAATGTTGACAAAGTATTCAATTCAAATGATAAGGTATAAAAAAA